>JACEGR010002614.1:0-123748 GCA_014170235.1 Listronotus bonariensis | reverse complement strand
AATACTTTTCTTGAATCAAAACAAAAAAATAAAATTCTTTATCTAAGAAAAATATTTGAGAAAAAAATAGTTATTTAGCTCAAGAATTAAGAATTTATTTTCTTGGTTTCAAAAAATTATTTGAATAAATTGTTTTATTTATGTAATTAAATTTTATGGTTCAAATTAAATGATATTATTTGTCAAATTTATATTTAAACATCAAATATAACAAATACTAAATTCAATATACTTGAAAATTCGCGATTACTACAATAATTTGTAGTTATTCGAAAAACATTAATTATTGGAAAAAAATCCAATAATTCGTAAGTTCGAATTATTCGCACACCCCTAATTATTTTGGCTCACTCTATCACCCATCATCATTTTTGACCCCACCTTTCCGAACACCCCGTATAGTTTACTGGTAGAAATACGTAACGTGACTTAAAAAATAAAATAATTTATTCAACAGTTTTGGATAAACTGGTAAAAAGTTTTAAAATAAATAATTTAATTAGGTATTTGTGGTAGAAAAAAGCCCATTTTATTTTCTAAACTTACAGCTGTATAGCTATGTTCCGCCCATTTTTAATGTTCTTTTTAAACTTTCTCAAATCACATTTGGCATTTTACAAGGGAACCTTCTGTACCTTGCTACCATCATGAAATTTTAAGGTGGTGGCCAAAAAAACGCAACAATAGATAGAGGACGTAAAGTTACAAAAGGGTGACGTTTTTTATGGAGTTTATGGGCAGCGCCTTTTACAAAATGGAACGTCTTAAAAATTAAATTAGCCCATTAATATTATAAATAACACCGCCAAACAACAACATTTGGTAAATTATTTTAAAGATATTAACCAACAACCAATCTTTTTATTAAGTTAAATACCCTGTGTCTTAAAAAAGAATTTGCGGAACTATGTTTATACAGTGTGTCTACGTAAGTTGGCGGCATATGGAAAACTTTTTTATTATTTATTTTACAAAAAAAAGTTATTCTTTATAGAAAGTTTTGCATGGTCCAAAATCTAAAATGCAATCATCAGATATCAAATTGTGTCAGTCATGTACGAGGTTTGGCCAAAAATGTGATTTTTGCTCAAGAGTAAAGTACCTGTATTGTAGCTAATATCGCAAATTGTTATAAAGAAAAGATATTCGGAGTTAAAAATTACTTCCAAATATGCAACTATATTTCATGATTATAAATATCATAGGAAAAATAAACTTTTTAATTATTTGGTACGTAGGGTAGGGCGGGGCTAGTTGAGCATAGAGGTAAGTTGGGCAATCAAAATATCTCAAAACTATCGACCGCACGCGAAAGCATCAAATAGCGTAAAGAAGGGCTTGCGCGAGGGTAACTTATTGTGCGACCACTAGTGGTGACGCGGCGATCGAGAAAAGTATCCGTGTGCATTGTTTATTTTGTGATTAAGAAGTAAAATAATTGCAAGCCGGAAAATTTTATCTGTAATAGTTAAATGTATTCCGTTCTCAATTAGGTAAGTGTTAATTTTAAGTAAATTTATTGCAGTTTTAATATGTATAAAGATTTCGGATATAATTCTAACCGGTTTTTTATTAAATTTACTTTTCCTTTGAAATTTCAGGTTGGGGTTAGTTGAGCTACAGTTTCCCAACTAACCTACCACACCCGAACTTTGTACAAGCAACAAAGAAAACGAGATGACCTATCTAACCTATAAATTTTCTCTGGATAGTTCGACCATACCCAAAGGCTAGTCCAAAAAAGGAGCCAAATCAAACAAAAGACAGAAAAAAGCTGAAATATTAATAGATACAGAAGGCATTACAAGAGAAGCAAAATAAAACTGCTTAAAAAGTTAAAAAAAAATTAATTGATAGATATTAAATCCAATAGTTAATTGTCAAAATTTATTTTTATTGTAAACGTATCTAACATTCAAGCCATGATTTGACTATACTTTCTAAGTGCTCCACTAGCCCCATACCCTTGCTTAACTTACCTCACCTATGGGGTACGTTGGGCATACTTGACCATCTACATTAAAATTGACTTATTTGACTTATTAGAAACAAATTACTATGGACACTATTAATAAGGGATAAATTGTTAATCAATCAGTATGCATTATAAGCCATTAAGACCTATTTTTAAGGAGCTATAACCGATCAAGTAAAAAATTCTCAACCAGCCCCGCCCTACCATACCAAAACAAGAAGAATATACAAGGGACTAATGTACAAACTTAATTTTTTTCGATTTTCGCAGAAAAAAATCAAAAACATTTTTTTGGAAATTTTAAATTTTTAAAAGTATTTTTATTTTAAAAAATGCAGTGGCGTACCATTTATTATTAAAAAATATTTACCTTAAACCTCTCATGGACGACACTGGTAAAAATTAATTGGCGTCCCCCAATTATTTTAAAAATACCTTAACTACCTGTAGTTCAAAAACTAAGACGTTTAGGACATATCTTTATAGGAAGTTTTTTCTTATTTTTTATTGTAGAATCAGCCCTTAAAGTTTGTGGGATAAGTTGTGAAACACCCTGTTTTTTTTTCTTTTGGGAGCTCTTCGTTATTTTATTTGTTTATTATGAATTATTTAAGTGAACAAAAAGTTTAAAATCCGGGAAATTATTATAACTTTTTTAACCAAATGATTTATTTTATAAAAAAATTCTGAATCCACAATACCAACAACCATATTTTTACGATTACAAAAACTATTTTTCGCAGGGCATTACCAAGGAATCGTCCCTTAAAGTATTGCAGCATACTTTATTATCATCCTGTATAAACCGATATAAACAAGAATATTTAAAAAGAATTTTAACAATTTTATACTTCAGTATTAACTGTTCCAAGCAGCTGACAACAACTACTTGCAATCCTCATAAATATGAATGAAAGAAAATCTGACATTGGAATCTGCTAGAATATTTTTGAAACGATTTATCCTTAAACTGATCGCCGCACGCCCATCTGTAAATGTCACATTTTTGCAGCTGGTTAATGCCTTTTGATTGTGTATACAGAATACAGAAACTTCAGATATAGAAAACCACACGTCTAATTGGGCTTTCCGTTTCTACCTGAAATTACCAGTTATTTCAGGACCGGAGCTAGGCATCTTGAAGGTGTGGCCAAAGTTTACACAAGTAAAATATAAGTTGGGTAACTTATTTTTGGCACGTTAACTAATAAAAATGGGGTTTAGCATGTAATTTCGTTTATTTTTAGAAGTAAAGAAACGCATTTCAGCTTTATCTATACTCTATACCAATAAAGGTCTGGCTACACATAACCTCACCAAGGCCGCAAGTAGCACGAAATTCACTGTGATAGAGGAAATTGGGCAAATCAATTAGGAAAAATGCATTTTTGTCAAGCCAAGTCCATTGTTTTATGTATATCTCTTTGTTTAAATAAAACAGATTTTCCTACCTATCTATGTTCCTTTTTTTCCGAACTTTGAGTGTAGTATAGGTACATGTCTGACCACACATAACCCCACCGATGCCCTAAAAACCCGCACCGTAGCTCGACCATGTCTCAGCGCGTTTTGTTTAAATTTTGAATTTTGACTGTGATGGTACGTTGCATCGTACGGTTTGAAACATGCCCAGCCAATGAAATCAAACGTGGATCGGATAAGCGCCGATGTTCCCCTGGCGTGACCTTTTATTTTAGTTCATTGCGTATAAAAATGAAAAGTTAGTGGTTTAAGTTTAGTTGTGAACAAACAATACAAGAAAAAGTAATTTAATAAATATTAAAAAATGTAAAATTAATTTTGTTGTTACATCTTGTGAATAATTCGTGAATAAAACTTATGAATACACTGTTATTTTTGCTTTAATACATTTTTTCTTTAAATTTATATTCCTAGGAATGTGTGTTTTACTTGTTAAAATACGGTGCGGGGTATGTAGTTGGGCACGGTAGGTACATCTCAAAACCGAGACACGGCCGTGCTACGGTACGGTTATGTGTGGTCAAAGTTTAAAACTGTGCTACCCTACTTGTGAAGGTTTATTTTACGATCAGGTGTAATTTAAAGCGTGGTATAACTGACTTATATTACTGCAAAATTTTTGCACCGCATCCCCTACATTTTACCAGCGAAACGCACGATTGTGGTTATGTGTAGCCAGACCTTAAATCAGCGCTTATTTGTTTGTGGTTTAAGGCGCGATGTTGCAAGTACATTTTTTGCTAAAAAACACTATTAAATATGAATTTAACAAGAATTAAGATAGGCCCCATCTTAAAAAGGTCGCAAATCACTGTACCAACGTTGCTACTATGGCTTAAAAGATGGAAAATTCAATTCCACAATTTACGGGCTAGGACGGACTTTCCTAACTATATGATACGAAACCAAAGGGGATGGTTTCTTATGTATTTTCATTTCTTAGATACAGCGTGTTAAAGTTTAAAAAAGTCGGTATTTTTTAAACATCTTAAAAATCCTTTAACCGATTTAGATTAAATATGGTTAGTTTACCTAATGTAATAAGGCGCTTGCAAAGCTTTTACCTGGATTAGGATTTTGGGCCCGGCGGTATCTTAATGGGCACCACAGACGATATTAATGAAACCATAAAAGTACTCCACTGATTTTTGCGAGGTTTTATTTATCGACCTTTAACCATTTTTAAATTTATAGAATAACTTTTCGCCACCTGCATTATTTGACAACGATCAATACTTAAAAAATCGTGAGTGGATAAAGTAGAAAAAATGCGTTTTTTACGGTTTTTAATTAATAAGTCTTCTGCTCTATCTAAAGCCGCGTCCAGTCTTGCAACAATTCGCCGTTCCGCTTCACGCAGCGTACCGCGCCACATAACGCGGACGTGGACGGAATCTACATTGTTTTAAGGGCTTGGCGAATAATTCGCCGGTGATTCAGAGCTTGTCGGTTTTTTTGGCGTCAAGGGAGCGCGGAAACAGGTTGGTTAGTTTGGACAGATGTTTGACGAATTGTTGCGAGTCTGCACGCGTATTAGGGGGGAACAAATTTCGATTAGTGTTACATATGTATACAGAATCAGCTAAATTAAGTAATTCGTAGGCAATATGTGGAACGAAGACAGTCTAACGCAAATGTCGGCATGTAAACATTTCGGATTAGGTGACTAATAGTGCTTGTTTTGTTATTGCATTAATGGCCGATATACCTTTAAAAATAGCTAATACGATATACATTTTTCTCTTGTTTTTTGGCAGATTATGTTTTGTTTACATACACATTAAAGTAACAACTGGCTGATAAAAATCACCTGCAACAACACATGCTATAATAACTGGTGTTACTGCCAGCAGCTCTTTAAATAAATGCGGACAATATTATACTTAGTAAATTTTTTTAAAGTTAACAGTTTGGTTTTTTGGAAATAATAAGAAATAAGACTTGCGGACCCATGTTTGTATGAACTTGTTTTTATATTTTTTAATGTAGAATTCGCCCTTAAATTTTCTTAACAACGTTCTTTAACATCTTGTTTATAAAATGATATCTTGTTTCACTATTATGTGGTGTCCTAAGACGTTTTGGCTGACAAGTAATCAAAAATATTTTTGGGTTTTGGTAATAGTTGCATAAACAAAAACACGACTATAAGTTACATCGATATTTTTAATTAATTGTTAATTTCATTAGTATATTTTTAGCTGTAATAAAAAATTGATGTCAGAAATTAATATTTCTTAAGAACTATTTTTGGTCGCCTAGAAATAACATGGGGTAGCAAAATATCACAAATATCAAAATTGGTAAAACAATAATTTTGTTGCAAAAATAGTCTTGAACAAAAATATATATATTTTAAATAATAATACATAAAGAAGATTAATTACTATTAATTAATTTAATTTAATTAATATTTGATTGAATTGGCCAGAGACTGATTATGACATTACGGTCCTGCATTAAATATAAGCTTCTTACATTTCAAAGATTAAAAGAACTATTTTTTTATTTTCTAGATATAATACAAATGACTAATGACTTTTAACGGCTTAGATGCAGCTTGTGCTAGTGGAAGTTTAGAACGCCCATACTAATGCCTAAAGTAAAAGGCCGGCCGCCCTGACAAAGTTTACAGAATTAACAAATAAGCTGCGTCACTTTGACGTGGCAGTGTGTTTTGTCGTTCCGGTGTTTGGCACTGTCCAGTGCGTACTACTCTTATAGCAAACTTTACATTCCCATCATATTTACTAAAAATCCACTTTATTATTAAATATCGAAAAAAATGTCATGTTTTTAGTAGGTAAGAAATTAATAGTTGATTTTGGTAGAATATGATGGCTAATACATCTTTTAATGACAATTTTACCTGTAAGGAATATTTTAAAACCTTAAAAAATTGATGGTGGTGAAGGTGGTTCAAGCCCGTTTCGCCTGTTTCCGTTTTCCCCATACGCCCGACGGTGGCGGTAATCTGGGCGCGAAAATGACTTACCTGCATAAGCAAAAGGGTCGTTTAATTTTATAGGTAAATTGGACGGGGGTCGCCTTCGGGTAATAAAATAAAACCTATGTGTAAAGACTCCTAAATCGGAGACAATCTTATTGCATTACAATAATTCTGTTATTAGGTTTGTTCCAGCAGACTGTCAGAAATGTTTGCAACCGTTTGGATTCTGCGCACGTCAAATTTATCGTTCCAGCAGTGCCATGTTTGTAACTTTATACAATTGTTTGTTGTTCCAGCAGTAGTTTTAAGATATTGGAAACATGTGGGAAACTGTTTGAAAAGTTTGCAAACTTTCTTCAAACATTACTGACAAATTTTTAACATAACCTTTTTTGTATTGGGGAGTAAGCAGTATGCACGCCTTGTTTATTTTTCGTTCCAGCAGTAAACTGTTGCCAACATTTCTGACTAATGTTTGTAACAATTTCTGAGTTTTACGATTGTTGCTAACATGTTCCCAACATTCTGCTGGAACAAACCTATTATTACAGAGTATGGTTACTTTGGAAAGCAAAGCTTTTTTTTAATTTCTTAATTAAACCCAAATTAATTCAGGTAGGTACTGTAATAGGTATTTTTTATTAAATTAAATTGCGCCCAGAATACCTATAGGATTATGAGGCTCCATAATTGTTTGCGCCCAGTTTACCTGTCGCAAATCTTGTTAATGAGCTTTGCGCCCAAATTACCTCCGTCCACGCCCGACGATTAGTATTCGAGTAGCTTTTTGCCTGACCAGTAAATTATTTAAAGAACCCCGCACTAACCTTATGAATTTTGGGACCCAGTCGAATTGGCTAAAAATTTGGTATTTTGTAGTTCCTGACTTTCTGTTCAAAAGTTATAATTGGCCCAACGTGATCCTATGAATAGTTCCCAAGATATACAGTAACCGCCAAAAATTGAACACATAAATGTGCATTTTTTTTTTTTTTTTAAATTATATTTTTCAAAAATCACCTCTGCTTATCCAGTAACCTAAAAATCATTTATGACATCTGTCTTACGGGCGTCGGTTGGGGGAATAATTAATAAAAATTTAATTATTTAATTAACATATCAAAAGTGAAGTTAGTTAGTATGATATCTAAAAAAGTGATGTGAAAAAGGTATTTGAAATTTAATTTTAGACGAATAAGATGACGAGTGAATATAGTGATTTTATGGATCACTAACCCGAATTTGAAAGCATATAAATCCTAAAAGGATATTGGGAAGTATAAGGTCAATTAAATTGACCAATTTTAATATACAGGGTGTTTCATGAAAAAAGAACCCAACATTGGTCAATATTTCAATAACATTAAGAATAATACTGTCTACGCTACTGTATTCTACGTAAAAAGTTATATAGGAAATGTTTTTACTTTCCTGATAAGTTGTGAGTTAACTGAGATATAAAGGGAACCTGAAAATGCAATAATGAGATATCCCGCAGTTTCAATCAAAATGGGACACCCTGTATATCTTGAAAACTAATTATAGCATCACTTTTGGCCAATGATAACTTTTGATCAGAAAGTCGAGAACTATAACATACTGAGTTTTCAGCCAATTCGACTGGGACTCAAAATCCATAAGGTTAGTGCGGTGTCTTTTATTTATTTTATTTTTTTAATGTCATGCCTTGTTTTTAAAAGTTCTGGTTTCTAGCCAAGACACAAACAAAAAGTCGTGTATTTTCTGCGAATATTTTTTGCCATTTTGAATCTAAACACCCATTTTAATCAGCTGATTGGCCGTGTTGCAACATTCTGTTTCTTAATCTGAAACGCGAATATGTTAAATATTTGTAAATTCGTTAAAAAAAATGTAATAAATATACGCGAATAAGTCATTGGTAAAAAAATAAAATAATTATTGCCAAATTGCACCTTAGAAAAAACCTACAATGAAAGAAATAGGTAAATGCGCATTAAACTTACTAGTCTATTTTGGAACATAACCTGAAAATTATAACCCACATTTTTTACTTACGAATTCTAGATTGATTAGTATTATCACTTTGTTTTCCATTGATCAACATTTATATAAAAAAATAAAACCAATTGATAACTACCACGTTGTCTTTGGATTGAAATTTCGCCGTTGCACCGCCAACTCAACCGAAATGCATCAACTAGATCTGGATTTTACCGCCAGACTGCGGCAGTCTCGACATGCCCTTGATATTTCTACGCCGTATCGAACGTGGAGTAAATCAATGGCGTAGGTCGCAACTAAACGGGATTTCGTAGGTAGCAGACGTAGGACGGTTGTGTCGTCTTACAACGGAAAAAAGTATAAATCGTCTCTTTATTTGTACGGTACGGGATGAGAGGGTGTCTTGTCTTTAGTGGAGCGTGTCTTTGAAGGAAATTAAATTTTTATATTAATGCTATAGACGATTTTATAAAAGTAAGTGAATTTTTTATTGAAATGTGTGTGGAATAAGAGAAAGCTGTATGTGGAAAACGACGATGTTTCATACAAAAAAGAAGTGAGCGTAAAAATTTCAACTAATGCATTTGGTGTTAATGGCTGTGGTCTTACATGTGTATGTACACGTGTTATAGGGTGGCGCCTTTTCGTTGACCTTGCAGGGTATAGCAGTGGCAACACCAGCTTTTTTGCTTTACGGTGGCGGGGTAAAAATTAAAAACCTTTATTGTTCCCCAATAATTTTTATAAGCAAAAGAAGGTCCTCACCCTAAAAGTACAAAAACCTTTATTATTTTCGTAATTCGCAATAATTTTATTGTTCCCCAATATTTTGAGGAGCAAAAAAATTTTGGTAATTAACAATAATTTTATTAACCCCAATAATTTTGAGGAGCAAAAAAATCTTCATTACTCTGTTTCCTTTGTATCCCGACACAATTTTACTATCCCCCAATAAATTTGAGAAGCAAAACAAAATCCTCACTACTTTTTTGCTTTGTACTTTTTTCCTTTGTATCCCGACTTCTAATATGTATACTTCTACTGTATACTACCTATTTCTTTTTCTTACCTTCCACCTTGGCGCACTAATTTTCCAGGGGTGGCCAGCCATTTTCAGGGGTGGCCCGGGCCACCCTCGCCCGCCCCTCCTAGCGTCGCCACTGGGGATTAGCAAATACTAAAAGAGATAGAACGAATCTGATTGCGCAATTTCGATTTCAGTTTTTAAAACAAATTTAGCGGTAAAAGTAAATAATTTCTAATTTGGTTCGTTTTGGAGATACAGAGTGTTTTTAAAATTTTGTTGCTTTGACCTTATATTATGCTGAAATACTATAATAAATGCTATATTTTGGAGTAAATCTGACTAATGAAAATTTCAAAATAACGACTTGGCTCCATCTTGGGAAAAAATTATATTACAAAGGAGGCCTTGTGGCACCTTATTTTAAAGCTCCTGACACATACTTTATAACCGTAGAATATAGAGTCGATAACTTTGCCTACTACAAAATGGCGGTACTTTAAAAGATTATATTAATACCTAATTTCTATGGCCATATTTCCGAACTAATATAAAGAAGTTCTATTTTCTGCGATTTTGTTCTTAAGAATTATACAAATTAATTAAATAATTGTTTAAACTTTCAATTTGTTAGTAATACTTATTCTCAAGACACACTGCAGCAATAAATTTCACACATTAAGAATTTAACAAATGTGCATGTAAGAGAAATTGCAGGGGAAAAAAATTTCACGCAAAAGTCTGTTAAACTGTAAAATAATTATTAAGGGCATTTACTATATATTATAATCATATTAAATTTAGTCACTCAAAGGAACAAATTTTATTAAAGTGCGGATAACTTAAATTACCCCGTCTATTGACGAAGGAAATCATCCCGGGTAAAAAGATTTATGGCTTCATTTCAGATTATAGTTATTATTTTATTGCAGTCAAAAAATTACGGTGTCGTAAATTGTGGTAATTCTGCGGTAGCAAAGGTAAATTAATCATTTGAGCACTAGAGAAGTCAAATTGCACAGGTAGTAAAGATTTTAGACTTAAAATAAAAAGGGAGTAATAGCATTGAATCAAAATTTTTTCAGCGCCATGTGTCGCAGCAGCCTATTTTGTAGCTTTACAGTTTGAAAGTATTACTCGGAACGATTAATATATATATATATATATATATATATATATATATATATATATATATATATATATATATATATATATATATATATTAATTTATGAGTGATTAGAAATTGCAGAGTACTATTTTGAGCTAAAGAAATTGATGGTTATGTAATGGGTTGCAAACTTGACATAAAATTTAAAATAAGTCAAAAAACGGTTGGATTTAGGTATAGAACATTATACATAAATTATGTTTAAATTCAAAGCAGAATCTAAAAATAAATAATATATTAGAGTGTTCCATTTAAAATAAGAAAAAGATGACATTAATTCCGGTATAACCGGAAGTAGTAGAGCTGTCAAAATATTTTAGTTGTATGTCCCACACTGACTTTATATTATTACCGAATTTTCAAAATATTTCAAAGCTGACTTTTCGAGAAATCCATTGCGGCAGCTCCCGTTATCCTGAATTTTTGTATGTTTATATTATCATACTCCCTAGTACTCATATCTGTATACTAGTGTATGCGCCACTGTGTTGTGTAGAAATTGTCTTCGTGGGAATTTTATGTCAAATTACAGATTCTGGTTTCCTTACGAATGAAATCTTATTCGGAAATAATATTAAGCTACACTTGATTTGTATTTGGAGATTAAAAATCTTATCTAAATCATATTCACTCCCTCTTCTGAACGAATCTAATACATAGCATTATAACAGTACTCCTTAAAATCCCTGCACTTTAACCTATAGGGTTACAAGATTTATAGCTTCTTTTGATGGCGTAGTAATTATTTTATTGTAGTCTAGACCAGGGTGTCGTAAACTAAGGCAATTTGGGGTATGAGGGTTGAAAAGAAATAAATCATATGGATATTACAGAAGCAAAAATTAAGGGCAATAAATCTCTTATCGAAACCCAATTTTAAGCCAGTTTAGTTTAGTATTGCTACTGATTTCTTAGTCTTAGTAGCAGTGGCATGCATTATTATTTGTAGTCAGTGGCGTAACAACATGGACAAACATAGGCGTAGGCGAAGTTGTATTAGCTCGGCTCTCTTTTCTTTGGGAAAACCAATTATTTTATACCGAACCAAAAAAAAGGCACATAGAACATAAATGATGCGATATAGCTATATCCTTTCTATTAGACTTGCTTACTTAAACATGTTCGTCTGAATAAGCAACACTAAAAAATAAAAAAATATGTTTATCGCATCGAACACACACTTACGCATAGTAACATGGTTGACAATTTAATTCTCCACATTTCATTTCTTTGCAAGGCCTCTTAGGCGCGAGGCCCCTTAGGCGCGAGACCCCTCAGGCGCGAGGCCCCTTAGGCGCGGAACCGTAGGCGACCGCACACGCCGCCTACGCCTAGCACCGCCACTGTCTGTAGCAATAGCCTAGAAAAAAACCATATATGGTAATTTTGCGATGTGAATGGAACAAAGTTTGTATGTTTTTATAAAAAGATTCATTTGCGTAGTAAAGTACAGCTAAAAGCTAAATAGGTATAGGTATGAACTTTACAGGGTGGTCAATAAAGATTTAAACTACTAAATAATTCTTTTTGTTGTTGATATATTTTTAGGCTTCTTTATTTAAATTTATAAAAGGGAAAAAGATCCTTAATTTAGTCGACGGACCCTATTGATCCTTGGTTTGGAACGAAAATCGGTGTAATACGGTCAATTACAACGAAAATAAAAATAATTGTTAAAAATAAACTTTACTTACAGTGATTTAGATTCGTTATATTATAGAGCTTCCTTAGAAGTAGCTAAAGAGGTCTTTGGGATAATGGAGAAACCATAGATGCGCAGTAATAAAGAACAAGGGCCCAACTTTAAAAAAGGTACATAGTACTTACATTGGCTTTAATTCAGGCTTTATAGGCTGTCATAAACATACAAAATAAAGTGACTAAGTTATTTCGAGGTATTTTCTATTCTATTGTAAATAAAGGTAAATGTGACGGGGGCTGAGAGGGCTTTTTCATAATCAAAAATTATACTTGCCTGTAGTCTGCCTTTAGCTACTACTTCCCCATTAGTATATTCAGTTTAATTCAACCGGTAATAACAAAGTTAATTATATTACTAATTACTAATTTAATTTATGTGTACGGTAATAATAGTTAAAACACCAGTAAAGGTCTGGCTACACACAGCAACCGCAACGAACCCGCAGCCGGGGGTCTCGCTGGTGAAATGTAGGGGGATGCGGTGCAAAGAGTTTTATATTTAATAATAGTGTAGTAATATGAGTCTGTTATAATACGCTTCAAATAACACCTGATCGTCAAATAAACCTTAACAAATAAGGTAACACAGTTTTACATAGGTATACTAAGCCCAAAGTTTGGATAAAAAGAACAGAGATAAGAGGGAAAATCTGTTTTATTTAAACAAGGAGATATACAAACATAGAACAATAGACTTAGTTCGACAAAATGCTTTTATATTTTTGAGGGCATGAAAAGTGCTTTTGAATTTTTAAGAATGAATCTGTCCTACTTTCCTCTATCATTGTAAATCCGGGCTTGGTGCGGCAATGGTGCGGCTATGTGTAGCCAGACCTTAATTCGATCTAACTCGCTATGTGTAGCCAGACCTTAATTGAGGTCTAAATCGCCATGTGTGACCGGTTGCAAGGGGGTTTAACGCATGATACAATGAGTATAATGCCGCGTCCAGACTTGCAACAATTCGCCAAACATCGGTCCAAAACAGACGAACCTATTTGAGCGCTCCTTTGATGCAAAAACCGACAAGCTCTGAATCACCCCGGAATCATTCGCCAGGATCTTGGAAACGCCGTGAATTCCGTCCACGTTCACGTCTGCTATGGTGTGGCTATGTGGCGCGCTATTCGGCGCGGCTAATTGTTGCAAAGTGTGGACGCAGCATATATCGTCGTTGTATCATGCGTTGAATCCTTTGCAGTTTTTTTTTCGCCCTTTCGGGGTCATCCCACCCAGGCCCGCCGACCGCCCCTGCGATGCACTGCAGCCTGAAGGCTTATTGTACCTTGACCCTACTCCTTCCCATTCACACACCATTCATTCCATAACTTGGATGGTTGTTGCTCGGTCCGTTTGTTCACCCCTGAGCAGAACACCGCGTGCCGTTGCCCAAAACCCACAATGCCGGTCACCCATCCAAGTTAAGTGGGCGCGCACTTCACTGCTTAACTCCGGAGATCGGGATGCTTGCCGGTACAACCGGAGCTGCCACAAGCGCGCTCCACTCTTTGCAGTTTTTTTAACCCTTGCAGTTAAAAAAATCCTTGTTTTAATAACTTTAATATAAATATAGCTTTTGGAATATTGTACTATCTTTATCTCATAGTGTATTGTACAGTGTTTAAGTTTATTAGGAAACTTTTCAGCTTACTTTTAAAAATGACATGATCAATTAATTATTGTTCTCATTCATGTTTCTTTCGTTTTTCAACAACCTGACCTTGAACGCTACTAATATTACAAGTAAAAAACAACCTTATTTCTATTATGCATTTAAAATATTAAAAAACTAACCATTTAGTTAGGGGCTCAATTATTGTTTGTACCAGTGGACACAGGTCTCAGGGGCCTTTACCTGCAAAAAACATTCTGCAAAAGCAACTTTACAGCGACTATTGGTCAATTGTTTTATTTCTTCATTTCATCTTATATATGAATTTAGTACAAAAACGTGACAATGTTTTATACTGACGTGAGTCGCCACTGATAAAAAGTATGTAAAATGTGAATGGTCGCTTCCTGGAATGTATTTTAATATAAGGTAATAAACTAATGATGGAAACTAAATTTTTGTCAAAGTCGATTCGTGGTATGCACACACCTCTCTTACTCGTTTCCAATTCAACTGCAACTGGAAATTTTTTGGTAAATTTCAAATCCTTATTACTCTTAAATAAACTGCAATAGCAAAATGCGGCTTTTACTGTTTTGTAGGATAACTCTTTTGGAAAAAAATGGCCATTTCACTTTGTGTAAATTTTCTCTTGTTTGTATTCTACAGGGTGTGATAGAAAAGTCCGGTTTTTTACAAAAACTTTGTCAAGAGCGACATTCTACAAAAAAAATAGTTTTAAATTTTTAATTATATAGTGTTATTCGGTAGACCATTTTGAAAAAACAAGTTTGTCAGATTTTTGATATCTGCTTCATTTTTCATGTTATAATTTTTTTTTTAAAATTGATTTTTTTTTCATATTGTACTCCCTGTATTTAACAGTTCATCACAGCGATTAATTTTTTTAGATAATTTTAAATGTGCATAAGTACCCTTTTAAAACTGTATTAGAATTTTATTTCTAAAAAAATTATTAACGCGTCAGTAGCGTCGCAAATGAAACTAAATTGTATTTTGGTAAAATTTTAATTCCCAAAGTTTCTGTGAGCACCACATATTCTGTATTTAAGATTTTAATTGTTTCTCTACAATTTTTAGAAACTACGGACATTTATCTCGGGACGGTTTTTTACTTTTTTAAAAAAGTCATCAGTGGCGTAGATATAATTTTTCTTCTGAATGCTCTTTTTTACTTGCCAGAGGATTATTGCATGGAAGTAATACTTTGTAATTCGGGTTATTTTAGGGCATTTATCGATTAGCTTAGAACAAACGTTAACATTTTTTAAAATCTTAGTAATTTAAAAAAATATATACAGGGTGTTTCGAAAAATTAAAGCTTCCACATTTGATTTTTTTTTTAAATAAAAAGCAGGGTGTCAATCCTTAGATGATTTTACGAAGAAAGTTCAAATAAACTTATGTTCTGACTGTCCTAACTTTTGAGATACAGGGTGTGAACCTTAAAAAAATATATACTTTTTTTATAATAACTGTGATACCACTCTACAAATTTTAATAAAATTTGTTACATAGCCACTATACATTGGGGGCATTTTTTAAAGTAAAATATTTTTATCTTTTTTTCAGTGGCGTTCGAGCTGGATTTAAATTAAATATTTTTTAAAGAAAATCATTGTACGCCACTGCTTTATTTGAAACAAAAATTATTCTTATAATTTCCATTTATTTTTAAGCAAATTTGATATTATGTTATTCTTTTGCCCGACGAATAGTTTTTACTTAATAAAATATGAAGCATTTCTCGGCATGTTCATATATTGTCAAAATTAATAAAAATGCCTTATTAGTGTTTTGATGAAAGTGGCAAGGTTTATTTTTTTTTAAACACAAGTACCTGCATTTTAAATCTTTCCAAATCTCTCTTATCCAACTTTTAAAATTCTGTTATAAGAACTTCCTGCCAACATCTTTGGTATATTCGTGAATCACTTAAAAGACTGTTGTAGATCCTGCTTACTAGTTGCATAGAGGTTTAGGTCATTATTATTATTATTATTCTCTAAAAGATCCAACACGACGTATCCCATGGCTCCGACCCCATAGGGCGTCGTGCGAAAGCGCCATCCATATCGAAGACCTCTCCTCGCGTCCGCTCGGTCAGTGATCTTCGGCCAAATTCGTTTGCCTCAGTAGACGAAGGGAACCAAGGACAACAGATTTCTGCATCTTCATCGCCAGTTGTTCGGGTGTATTTTGATATGCTGGAATGTTCCTCATTTTCCTTAATACGTTATCTTTCATGCCTCCTAAAACGCCAACTATCAGGACAACCAATCGCACGGTATACTCTGGATAAAGCCTCCGAAGTTCGCCAAGAAGATCTTGATATTTGGCTCATTTTTCCCGTTCTTTTATATCGATGTTAGTTTCCGCAGGTGCGGAAAACTCTATCACATACATGGTGTGATTTCTCTTATCAAGGAGAACAATGTCGGGTTTATTCGCTTGCATTTGATGCGTGGTTGGGAACGCATAGTTCCAGTATATGCGACAGTTATCATTTTCCACTACTGCCTCCATGTCGCCGGGAGCAAACGGCAGTATTGCTGTTTCATCGATGCCGTAGTAATGCCTGAGGTGATAGTAAAGTACCCGAAGAGCGTCACTATGCGGATGGATAAGAACTTAGCATTGGTAGCATGCACTGAACAAGCTGACAATAAGTGCATAAGGGTTTCGGGTTGCTTAACACTATTATTAGTATTTACGTTAATAATAATATTATTCTTTTTTGTAATATACAGCGTGTCTTCGGAAAATCTTACCAAACTTTTTAATTATTAAATTTACGAAAAAAGTGCCTCCTCATACAAAAAGTCCTACTTAATGAGAAAATACATTTGCACAAAAATATGTGTATGTTAAACGTACGTGGTACCTTAAAAAAGACTTATTTCCAAATTAAAATACCAATATATTTCCCAACTACGGTAGGAAACTTTAAAGGGAGATTTGTTATGTAATTTTATGAAGAAAAGTTCCTATAAAGTTATGTCCGGTGTTGCTTCGTTTCTGCAAAAATGGACAATACTAAAAAGTTTTATTTTTAGTTGCATCATAGGAAAAAGTATAAAAACTACATAAAAAGCCAGTGGCGTACATTTTTTCAATAATGGTAGTGGTGCCCACCGAGACGCCACTGGACCCAATAAAGTCAATCTATTTAAAGCTTTACAAGCGGTTCATTACATCAGACAAACAGACAAAACAAATTTATTTATTAATCAAGCAAATGAAAATATAAAGGTAGCATACCAAATTCGTCGGTCAAAAAAATTACGTAATATTAAATTTGCTTAAAAGTAAATGGAAATTGTAAGAATAAATTTTTGTTTCAAAAAAGCAGTGGAGTACCATGATTTTCTTTAAAAAATATTTAATTTAAATCCCGCTCGAACGCCACTGAAAGAAAGATACAAATATTTTACTTTTAAAATTCCCCTAATGTGTAGTGGCTGTGTACCACATTTTATTAAAATTTGTAGAGTGGTATCGCAGTTATTATAAAAAAGATATATATTTTTAAGTTTCACACCCTGTATCTCAAAAGTTAGGACAGTCAGAACATAAGTTAAATTGAACTTTCTTCGTAAAATCATCTAAGGATTCACACCCTGCTTTTCATTTAAAAAAAATACAAATGTGGAAGCTTTAATTTTTCGAAACACCCTGTATATTTTTTCTAAATTTACTAAGATTTAAAAAATGTTAACGTTTGTTCTAAGCTAATCGATAAATGCCCTAAAATAACCCGAATTACAAATTATTACTTCCATGCAATAATCCTATGGCAAGTAAAAAAGAGCATTCAGAAGAAAAATTATATCTACGCCACTGATGACTTTTTTAAAAAAGTAAAAAACCGTCCCGAGATAAATGTCCGTAGTTTCTAAAAATCGTGGAGGAACAATTAAAATCTTAAATACAGAATATGTGGTGCTCACAGAAACTTTGGGAATTGAAATTTTACCAAAATACAATTTAGTTACATTTGCGACGCTACTGACGCGTTAATAATTTTTTAGAAATAAAATTCTAATACAGTTTTAAAAGGGTACTTATGTACATTTAAAATTATCTAAAAAAATTAATCGCTGTGATGAACTGTTAAATACAGGGAGTACAATATGAAAAAAAAATCCATCTTTTGAAAAAAAAATTATAACATGAAAAATGGAGCAGATATCAAAAATCTAACAAACTTGTTTTTTCAAAATAGTCTACTGAATTACACTATATAATTAAAAATTAAAAACTATTTTTTTGTAGAATGTCGCTCTTGACAAAGTTTTTGTAAAAAACCGGACTTTTCCATTACACCCTGTAGAATAAAAACAAGTGAAAATTTACACAAAGTGAAATGGCCATTTTTTCCAAAAAATTATTCTACAAAACTGTAAAAGCCGCATTTTGCTATTGCATTTTATTTAAGAGTAATAACGATTTGAAATTTACCAAAAATATTTCCAGTTGCAGTTGAATTGAGCATGGCGATATTCGTCTCTAATTTTCTCCCACTTAAAACTGTCGTTGGCGTTAGTCTGTCATAGTACCTTCCTATTAGTTCAAGAATAGTGTTAAACGAGTATAGTCGTATTTATAGGAGTTTTAGTTTTTGCGTGATTACTGTCAAGCGGTCCCGGGGACCTCACAACGCTTTTAGTGCAAAGTTTTTTTACTACATCTAAGTTTTGTTTTATCGACTAAAATGGCTTCTAGACGTGTTCCTGATAAAGTAAACATAGCTGACCCAAATTTTGAGGAAAAAATGAAGCTTATGATGGAATCTCTGGACTCAGATGTTGAAATGTCCGATCAAGATGAGGAGGACAACGTTATAGAAAGTGAGCATAATTCCGACTCTGAAATAGATATTTTATCGGAAGAAGAAAATGATGTTCTTGATGATCAATTATTCCAAAGAAGTGATCTACAAATGGAGATAAGCGAGGACGAATTATCGGATGAGGAACATCAAAATTACTACTATGGTAAAAACCGTTTTAAATGGTCCTCTAGAGAACCAACTCGAAATGTGAGGACACCAGCACATAATATTATGAAGCTTCCTGGAATTCGTGGTCCGCAAAATGAAAATGAAAAGTTTGATCCACTTTCTGCTTGGAACTATATATTTGATGATAATGTATTACAGTGTATTTTAACTTGGACAAATAAAAAGCTTTTGCAAGTAAAATCAAATTATTCTGATCCTCAACGTACCGAGCTAAAAGCCTTAACAATTTGTGAATTAAGATGTTTTCTGGGCCTTCTCTGCTACACTGCGGCATTCAAGTCAAACCATGAGGATATATCCGCACTTTTTGCTACAGACGGAACAGGCAGAGAAATTTTTAGGTTGGCAATGTCTGAACGGCGCTTCTCAATATTATTAAACTGTTTGAGATTTGATAATCCTGAAGACCGAAATGAACGCAAGAAAACTGATCCTGTAGCTGCTATATCCGAACTACTGACTTTTTTTAATAGAAATTCTCAGGCCGTGTATACTTTGGGAGAAAATGCCACTATCGATGAAATGTTAGTTGCATTTCGGGGACGCTGCGCCTTTAAAATGTATATGCCATCTAAACCGTCAAAATATGGTCTGAAAGTTCAGTGTTTAGCTGATGCACGTACATGTTATGTTTATAATACCTACATATACTGCGGAAAAGGTAGTGATGGTATGTACCTACTAGAAAAAGAAAAAAGTATAAAATTCCAACCCAAGCAGTTATTCGTTTGAGCAAACCCATATTTGGGAGTAACCGAAATATAACTACTGACAATTGGTATACTTCAATGGAACTTGGAAGTGTACTGAAAGCAAACAAACTTACCCTTGTTGGAACTCTTAAAAAAATACAAAAGAACTTCCTCAGGAGTTTTTACCTTCCCCAAAACGTCCTGTTAGCTCTTCCCTCTTTGGTTTTACGAAGGATTTTACAATAGTATCTTATGTCCCAAAAAAAAGAAAGCAGTCATCCTACTGTCCTCAATGCACCATACAAAAGAAATTGATGAAACCACAAAAAAGCCTGACATTATAATGTATTACAATAATACCAAAGGAGGTGTGGACTCAATTGACCAAAAATGTAGTATATACTCCACTAGTCGCCGTACAAGACGCTGGCCTATGGTTATTTTTTACCGTATACTGGATATGAGTTTCCTAAATGCCTATATAATTCACCAATCACATCGCAATATTGATTTTCCTTTCACCAGATTGCAGTTTCTAAAAGCTTTAGCTAAACAATTGGTTCAACCATATATGAACGAACGTACACAGAACGGAAAATTGCCACGTGAGCTACGATTATCCATTGCTCGTGCTTTAGGAAACCCAGATTTACCGCCTGAGGGTAATGATGATGACAAATTGGCAAGAAACGAACGGAAAACCTGCCATATTTGCCCCCAAAAGAAAAAGAAAAACTGTATATTTATGCTGTGGTTGCAAAAAACCTATTTGTCTTGAGTGTTCGAAGAAAATTTGCCGCAGATGTGCCGATAAAGACTAAGTAGAAGAAAAATAAACTGAAAATTTTAGCATAAATTTGTGTTGCACGTTTTTTTCTGTATGCTTTGTGTGACATATTTTGTTTTAAAATAATACTTTAGGGTATGTTGATAATAAATATGTAAAAAAAACGACGGTTTATTGTTTAAGTTGTTTTATATAATTATTTTACGAGGGCTGTAAAGTAAATAGAAATATTACAGGATTAGTAAATATGCTAAGAATTATTCTTAAATTTAGACTAAGTGTTATTATTTTCATAAAATGCATAAAATAGCTAAGGTTTTTTCAAATCTTTCATTAAAAAATTATGAAAACTTATTTAATTAGGAATTAAGCTATTTTATATCTGCGGTCCCAGGGACCCAACGACGTCGGTTGTGTGCAAAATTGTCAGGACGTCAACGAAAGCGATAGATAGGCTTTCGATTCCGTGAATCTTTCATTATCAAGTCCCAAGAAGTGCATATCTGTCGCATTCTCCGTAATATCCTTAAAATTGTTGTACGATCCCGGACAGCGATTTAATATCTGGTTATATTTCCAAATAAATGTACTTTGTTCTTGTGTCTTCCACGAAGTCAATTAATGTGTTACATCGAATAACCCCGAGGAAAAACAAACAAAATTTTTAATTTTGTTGTACAAAAATATTATACATTGTGTCTGATAAAGTTGGAATCATATGGAAAACTTTTTTATTATTCAGTTTAGAAAAAAGTTATTCTTTATAAAAAGCTTTGCATGGTCCAAAACCTAAAATGCAATCATCAGATATCAAATTGTGTTAGTCACCTACGAGGTGTTGCCTAAAAATGTAATTTTTGTTCAAAGTAAAGTACCTGTGTTTTTGCTTATATCGAAAATTGTTATAAAGAAGATATATTTAAAATTTAAAATTAACTTTTAATATGCTATTTTGTTTATTTACAAATGAGAAAAATAAAGTTTTTATCTGCGATCATCGAGAAACTTTAGGTTTGTTTATTAGTGCATCGTAAATTTTTTTGTGTTTTGGTAACAGTATATAAAAGGAGTTTATTTAAAATTGTCCTATGAAATTTAAAATTATAAAATGTATTGCACTATTGCACAAACCTAAATTTTTAACATTTTCTATTAAAAAAAAGTGAATTAAAAATGTTTTTGTAAATAAACAAAAATTGCACATTAAAGTAATTTTTAATTCTAAAAGTCTTTTCTTTATAACAATTTTAGATATTGGCAAAAATACAGGTATACACTTATAAAAAATCCTAAAATGCGCAATTTCAATTTTTACGGGGACACATTTTTGTGTCAAAATTTACTTATTCAAGGTTATCCCCTCCCCCACCAACACAAACGTCAAAAGCTTTAAAATGGGAAAGGAGGTCAAGTGACTGTGTGACGATCATTTTAAAGCTTCTGACAGTACTTTAAAACCCTAGAATATAAAGTCAATATCTTCACCTACTACAAAATGGCGGTACTTTTAAATATTACCCATATACCTGATTGGGATGGCCGTATTACTGAAACTAATAAAGTTAGATGTACTTAATGTAATATTTTTTAAAGCTCTTTTAAAATCTGTTATTGATAATATAATATGCAGGGTGCTTTATTAAAAAATATCGACTTCTTATCCTACCTATATTACCATTAAAAGATTTCTAAATAGCTTTAAGAAAAATCCACATTAGAACATCTAATTCCAAATGTTTTATTTAAAGTCAAAAGAATTTACAACTTAGTAATCATTAAACAGCTGTCAAAAATCGATTTCCGTTCTGATAATACAATAAACGGCATGTCGCCGCCACTGAACAACATGGCCGAAAATGGGAGATGTGACGTCATAACGTCAAAGCAATATGGCCGGATGTCGTGACCTTATATAGACCGACTTTGGTTAGAGTTACATTTCTACTGGTCACCAGTAATATTTTTGATTTAGGGCTACCCAACGTGACCTTACGGAAAGATATAAATAAAAATTATAAGTTATAGCTTCATCTTTCTTTACCATTTTCTTTTTTGAATTGTCTTAATAACCTAATTAGGTATTAAAAGAGACATGACCTTTGATATTAAAGCATTTTTGTCTTAGAGCTTATGGAAAAAATCAGCATATGCGATAATTTTGGCGGGGTGTGTATTATCTTTTTAAAAAACATAAGTAAATAAGTACAAAATGAGAGTTTAGATTATTGGGTTAAAAATAAATACATATTTGTTAAAAGATATAATAAGGTTTTAAACTTGGCTGACCAGTAAAGTATCTACAGGGTGTTCCAAATCTTACCCAAAAAAATATTTAAAAGAAAATTATAATTTAAAAATTCACTAAAATGGCTCTCTTGTGGATAATGGATAAATTTAGCGGTTTAAACAGAGTGAAGTGTGCTGGGTTGAAAAATTGGATAGTTTTCGATTTGGTAAATATAACTTACAAAAGTACTAAAGATAATAACGTCGATACTGATTTAATTTTTGAATATAAACTCCTGGCACTGTCTTTAAAATCTTTCCATTTGCTACTGTGGCGCCACTATAATTTGTTCCCTTCCGATGGACACCCTTTCAACTTATTTTCCATACAAGATAGTTCTTTTGCCTTCTACCCCATGAGTACGATGGTACAGGGGGTGCAACTAATATTAGGACTTTATGTGGTAAATTTATTTGAGGGTTTTCCCGTGGCATGTTGCATCTTCCGTATTTAATGTATTATTTGTGAAAGACCGCCTGACGTAACACAAATAATAGGTTATAAATACCGCTGCCAAAGGTATACGCCGCATCTGCTGACTTGATGCGTTAAGTTCAAATAAAGCAAGTTGTAACAACTCTTCAAATAAAAAACCAAAAAGGTGAGCAAAATTATTAGGGAGGCCTTTACAGAGAAGCAGTCTTACCGGTTAAAGAGTAGTTTTTTAAACTTTTGAATTTCTGAAACATCTGCACATTTACCTGATATGTATATCCAGATACCATATTTTACCTAAAGGAATTATTAAAATAAAAAAGGTTTTATAGGCGTGAGGTACCATCTGGAAACCCCCTGGGTGCTCATTCTTGAAACTGAGAACAGCGTTCTCACTCATAAGAAAAGTGGGCGGAGTTCTCTCGAAAAGCTTAAATAGATATTCTTGAACGAGCAACGACTGCTCTCATCACGCGAATGTAAACCGGGGTATATACGGCCATACACCTGAAGACTTCCCAGTCATATCTCTGCTAGAAGAAAAAGACATTTCAAAGCTTGCGTGCAAAATTTGATCGTGTGTATTAAAAAACTGCCACATCTGGCTTGGCAGCTGCGACTCCCGATGTCTCCGAGAGTTTGATTTTTCGTGGCGCTCGTCGTTGGCAAGCTTGTGCCTGTGTAGGGCACGTCCGTCGGTTAACAACTAACCCAGAACATCGTTTACGGAGTTATATTGTTGGTTTGAGTTAAAATGGCTCTTTGGCGCCAAAGAAGATGTATTGCGTGATTTTATAGATTGGTACCAAGTTGTTATCCATGCTTTTGGAAAGTTAAAAGTTATGAATACATTGACAAAAAATAAAAAAAATCTTTTCGCTGAATTACGCTTATGTTCAAGCTAATCACACCACCAGCTGCCAAAACTGACGCTGAACTGACAGGTACATCTGAATCGTGTGTATCAAAACCTTCATTTGACATTTGCTTTCATGCAAGTCGTTTCAGGTTTGCATGACCGTGTATACACCCGGTTAAGAAAAACAGGGTCCTCATTCTCGAGCATAAGAGAACGGACTCGATCACATCGCTAAAATAATCGTTCACTTGCCGAGCTGTTTTCCTTACAGTCGCGTGATGGGAGCAGTCGTTTGCGTTCAGAATACCTACCTATTTAAGCGTTTCGAGAGAACTCCGCCCACTTTTACCATACCAAGAGAGAAGAACCTTTAAGATGAGGTTTTACTTGACCCATTTAAACTTTTTAACGTTTGTGTTATGGGAGAGAGGGGATAACCTTGGACAAGTAATTTTTGACACTACAATATGTCTCCCTATAAATAAAAAATTACATGTCTCAAGTTTTTTTTGAAGTGTACAAATAACAGAATTATGCGAAGAAGCTCGTTTTAATTTAAATGCATTATACAGGGTGTTTCCTAACTACGGTACAAGAAACTCTAAGGAGGTGAGTTCTTAAGTCTTTCATAAAAACAGTTCCTGTAAACATATGTACCGGACTTGCTTTATTTTTTAAGATACAGGACATCAAAGCTTATTAAAAAAATCGATAAGCTTTTTTAAATATCTTTAAAATCCTTCAACCGATATAAATTAAATTTGGCATCCTTATTAAAAGTAATAAGGCGATTGTAAAGCTTACCTAGATTAAGATTATTAGATCCAGTCTCAGTGGGCACAGCAGTCACATATTATTGGGAAAAGAAAGTACGCCACTGTCATTTTTTTAAACTTTTTATATTTTTACAGATTAGGCAATTAAATGTGCGACTTTTTAGTATTCTATATTTCCTTTGTATCTGGCTTCGTTTTGTGGAAAGAAAGTGGAAGCCACTTTAAGTCATTCTAAAAGTATCAATTAACAACATAAAATAAAACAAAAAATTAAAAAATAAACAATTTTGATCTAAGTAAATAACGAAAATAATAATTTCCAGTAAATTAGAGGACTGCACATTTATTTTTAAAAGCAATAATTGTTAACGAAGCTAGATACAAAGAAAATACAAAGACTAAAAGCTTTGCATTTTTAACACACGCTTTTATTAGCAGGTTGTAACTATCTATCCATCTGGCTGCCTATGTAACGGAATCTTTGAGCCTAATTTTAACCAACTTCCAGCTATTCGATTTCTTTGAAACTTTGCACACGTATTAAGGACCCATGACAATGCAATAATCTGCAAACAGTATCCCGTTATCCTGTTTTGGATCGCCAGGAAAAAGAAATTCCATTATATTATAAAAAACAACACCTAGGATGCCATCTGTTGGCAACATTTCAAACTTTGCTATTAAATGAAGAAGAAATTTTTAGTTTTTACACAATTTGGTTAGTTGCACCATTGGTGTTCAATTTTTATGAACAATAAAAATTAATAAGTTCTTTTACACAATTGGGTTAGTTGCACCATTGGTGTTCAATTTTTATGAACAATAACAGTTAATAAATGCCGTTAACACGCTTTTTTATTAACTTGGGTTGTAACTATCTGGCTATGTAACGGAATCTTTGAGCCTAATTTTAACCAACTTCCAGCTATTCGATTTCTTTGAAACTTTGCACACGTATTAAGGAAACATGACAATGCAATAATCTGCAAACAGTATCCCGTTATCTTTTTTGGATCGCCAGGAAAAAAAAATTCCATTATATTATAAAAACAACACCTAGGTTGCCATCTGTTGGCAACATTTCAAACTTTGCTATTAAATGAAGAAGAAATTTTTAGTGGGTTGCAATATATTGGCAACGGTCCAAACATTGCCTGGATTGCCATCTGTTGGCAAAATTTCAAACTTTGCTACTTAATGAAGAAGAAATTTTTAGTGAGTTGCAATCTGTTGGAAAAATTTTAAAATTTGCCACTCTTGTTCATTAAAAAAATTTTTCGCCATTTTGTCAAGAGTAGCAGAAACTAAAAAATGAAAAATAATTAATAGTTTAAAAAAACTAAAAAAACACGCTTTTATATGCAACCGAACTAAAAATTAGAAAATAATTTTTTCATTAAAAAAATATTGTCATTTCATAGTAAAAAGCGTGGGGTGATAAATATATTAAATGTTATAATTATTATATTTGCAAATATCTATGATGGAAAAGTTATGAAAAAATAGTAAAATGCACCCCACGCTTTTTACTATGAAATGACAATATTTTTTTAATGAAAAATTATTTTCTAATTTTTAGTTCGGTTGCATATAAAAGCGTGTTTTTAGTTTTTTTAAGCTATTAATTATTAATTGCTATTAAAAAGTAATTAAACACTTTATACAAGGTCAGTGGCGTACCTTTTTTCTTAATAATATTATCGGATTCGGGACATAGGTTTATAGGAACTTTAATTCATAAAAAAATATATAAACAATCCCACCCTAAGTTTCGTACCATTAGGAAACACCCTGTATATATTAAAACATTTATATTTAGCGAAACCCTTTTCAGGCTGTATAAAATATTCTACAAATACACATTTGGATGTTTTCCACTTCGAAATAAAGAATTAATTTATTAGAGTAAAATGACGCATTAGGTACGTCATACGTATGTAAAACTGATAGAAGACACTTTAGTTTATTTTCGCGATAAAATTATGAATGAACGAATTTAATTTATATTTTCTTTGACGTCAAGTAAAATAAATAAAACTGTTCAGGGTTGGATTTTGAACCAGAATTCTATTAACAAACAATCGATCAATAAAATTGGAATACCGCGCATTATTTTTAGGGTTGTTCAACCTTTGTTTGTGTTGTTTGATGTATAATATACCGGTGTCTCATTTAAAACAAGAAAGTTTTTGCCCTTCTGGCTAAACTGTAAGTGATGGAAAACAATCAGTGGCGGATTTATATATTTTGCTATTGACTATTAGTTTACTGCCTCAATTTTAAACCTTACTTTATAATTTCATATGAACGTAAAAAATTGAGGGGTACCAAAAAAGGGTCTTACACCTACAAAAACATGTTTACTTAGTACATTAATTGTAATAAATAATTTCGATTTTTTCGTCTGAATCAAAAATAAACATTTGAAGTAAATCTGCGTCTAGGCCACAGCCTACTTAGCCTGAAGGATATCTGCCTGGACAATGGCAATACAATAGATTGGAGATGCTACCAATTTTAAGCCAGATATATCAGGACCGCACGCAAAAAATGATTTGGGGGGGGAAGGGAGCAAAAAAGGTCTTAAATCCTACAAAACCCAACCAAAAGAAAGTGATGTCGAACTTGAGGGGGCGAGGCAAGAGGAAAAAAAGGTCCTGGTGGTTTTTACTACAAACCAACCAGAACAAAAATGATTTTGGGGGGAACATATATTACAAGGAGAGGAATAACGCTTATTTAAAAAAGTGCCTCTACACAACCGCCAGTCCCAGACGAACATTTCATTTCAGAACACTCTGAGAGAGGGAGGAATTGGTCCCATTGTCACCCCACTCCCCTGCATATGACTGAGATATAAAGATATCCAGCTGATCTGGATTTATTATTTTTTAGCAGGAAATATAGCCAAAATCACAGATGCTAAGCTTGCAGGTAGTCATTTTTTTTTTATGGTAATTAGGTAAAATTAGCACCACTAATCTAACAGTTGTGTTGAAACTATCTACTCTTGTTCTCCCAAAAGAATATAATGATTAGGTAATTTAAATTTCTTTAACCAAAAATCTAGCAAAACATCCTTTTAGTAGCATCTGATTCAGATTTGAAACTTAAGTTTAATAATTCGATATTTCCTTCAAAGCTAATTGAGATCACCTACCGCAGACCAGTCTCGTAATATTTTGGTCCCATTGGTACGGTTTAGGCAATAAAAAGCGAAGATGTTGAATAAGCGTGGTAGTTTATTATCCATTGCGCCATCTATCGGTAGAGTTTTTTCCTATTTTAATTTTGTAAAATTATTAGTCTTATTTTTCTGTCATATCATATTTCGGTTGGATTTTGACACGAATCATATGTCACAAAATTTTCTGGCGGGTTTCTAAACATGACGTCATTAGATTTTATGAATTAGTATGACAAAAAATGACGTCGAAAAGACATCTTCAACGACGTCAAAAACGTCTTTTTCGAGCATCAGACATTTTAGAGCCGTTGGTCGTGGCACACGTGTCTCAATATCGGATCACCACGCAGCGCGTGTGGCACATACGCGATGTGTCTCCTTTTCGAGTCACCTTGCACGCCTCAATTTGCGCCTTGCCTTATTTTAATTTCTAATTTGATTATATTCATTTTATTAGTTTAATAAGCGAAAATGAGTGTATGGATTTATTTCACTACTTTAAAATTTATATAAATTATTTTCTAAAATAACAAATACAACTGTGATTTTTAAATCGTTAACTTTGCCCGACTGCTTAAAGGGTTGGGCAGCCAATAATCTAGGACATTTAATAATACAAACAATGACGAAAGTAATTCAAATTTCTACAATTAATCAATAGTTTTCCGTGCAATCGCGCCAAACGCATATTAACTGTCTGAATAGAAGCATGACCGGCGGTTTTTAAATTAATGAATTCCCCTAAGTTGTTTATAATTTACAATCTCATTAAAGTTATTAACGACAATAAGGTCTTGTCTGACTTGTAACATACAGTTCGAGATCCCATCGACCGTAGAGACTGCATACGGTAAACGAACTTACTACACAATGATTTAATCAGGACTGGGTTTACTGATTCCCTATCGTAAGTTGTTATTGGCTACCCACACTAATTTTTTCCCTAACAATTAATATGCTTATTTATGTTGCATAGAAGCAACATTTAAGTTGTTGTGTGTGGGGATATTAAAAACACGGACAGAAGCTAATAAGTAAATATGTACGAGCCCAAACCAAGCCGCCTCCTCGTTGTGTTGTTACGGCAACCGATAGTTCGTTGCATACATAACGCTCTCTATGGAAGTCGCTACTATGCGTCAGAAAGCGTGTCGTCACCGTTTTTTACAAACCCTTCAGTAGGCGTAGTATCTTTCGGAATATGCCATGAGATACAATAAATCGCAATAAAAAATTAATTTTATTTACTGCCTTTGACTATTTAAAAAAACATGTTTTTACTTTGACATTTTGTATCTTCTTTATTATCAACTTTTGAGAGCATAGGAATCATCAGGTTAAATCCTAATATTCTGGCGTAAAGAATCTGTGGTTTTCTTTGTACTGTAAAATAATGGACACCTGTATATAATTATTTAAGATTATAGTGGTGCATTTAAAAACTAAAGTGAAGATGGTAAGAAACTTTTTAACAAGAATAAAAATTCTAGGACGACTCTGATATCTAACAAATCTAAACTTGGAAAAATCCTCCAATAAATCACGAAATTTAAAATTACATCCACACTGTGGGTCCTCACTTTTTTTTTTAGCGAGCCACTCCGTGGGCATAATATCTTTAGGAATGTGCCACAGAGATGGAATAAAATACAATAAAAAGCTGAGTTTTAATATTTTCTGAATTTGCGGCCTTTATTTGAGCATTTAAAAATATGTTTTTTACTTTGACACCCTTTATCTTCTTTATTATCAACTTTAAAGCATAGGTATGTTTTGGTTAAATCAATGATGTTTTATTTAACTAAAGTATTTAAATAAAATATATCGTTGGTTAGAAATCCTGATATTCGACATACGGAATATGTGGTATCTCCGTACGATTAATTAATGGACACCCTGTATATCATTATTTTTGGACTAAAGTGTGTATTTAAAAATAAAGTGATAATTGTAGGTAAAATATTTCCCTGCGTCAAAATCCTACGAACGTCTCTGATACCCAAAGAAATCTGAACTGGAAAATCCTTCGATAAATCCACGAAATTCATAGTGCGTCCACCCTGCGGTCGTTGCCGCTTTTTTACAAGCCACTTAGTGGGCGAGCCACTCCGTGGGCGTAATATCTTTCGGAATGTGCCGCAGAGATGGAATAAAGTGCAATAAAAAGCTGCAGTCCAATATTTCTTGGAATCTACGGCCTTTATTTGAGCATTTAAAAATATATGTTTTTCACTTCGACACCCTGTATCTTCTCTTATTATCAACTTCACAGGTATGTTTGGTTAAGATCAATGATCTAGTTTTGCTTAACTAAAGTATCCAAACAAAATATATCGTTGGTTAAATCCTGGTATTCTGACATACGGAATATGTGGTGTCTCCACGTGATTAATAAACGGACACCCTGTGTATCAATATTTTGGACTAAAGTGTGTATTTACAACAAAGTGATAACTGTAGGTAAACTATTTCCCTGCGTCCAAAATCCTAAGACGTCTCTGATACCCGAGAAATCTGAACTTGGAAAATCCTTCGATAAATCACGAAATTCATGGTGCGTCCACCCTGCGGTCGTTGCCGCTTTTAGCAAGCCACTTAGTGGCTCAGTGGGCAGTAATATCTTTCGAAATGTACCGCAGAGATGAAATAAATTGCAATAAAAAGCTGCAGCCATAAATCGTATCATTTAAAAATATTGTTTTCAATTCGACACCCTGTATCTTTCTTATTATCTACATTTAAAGATAGTTAGTTTGCCTAAATCCCAATATTTTGGCCTGGTTTCTTTGTGTACTATTAATAAACGGACACTCTGTGTATCAATATTTTTTATTATACCAGATAACAAAACTTTTTCCATAAGTCCAAAATCCTAAGACGTGTCTGATATCTAACAAACCTAAACTTGAAAAATCCTCCGATAAATCACAAAAATTCAAAGTGCGTCCACGATGCGGTCGTCGCGGTTTTTTGAGCATGCCACTTAGTGGGCGTAATATCCTTCGGAATGTGCCACAGAGATGCAATAAATTGCAATAAAAATCTGTTGCCGTAAATTACTTCCCATCTTTAAAGAGTTTTAATACTTTTTTGGCATTAGTCGCCTTTGTTTGATCATTTAAAAATATTGTTTTCACTTTAATACCCTTTTTATTATCAACATTTAAACATAGGTTAGTTTGCTTAAATCACAATATTTTGGCGTGGTTTCTTTGTGTTCTATGAATAACAGGACACCCTGTATATCAATATTTTATATTATAACATTCCATACCATTCGCATTTTTTCATAAGTCAAAAAACCTAAGACGACTCTGATATCCAAGAAATCTGAACTTGGAAAATCCTCCGATAAATCACAAAATTCAAAGTGCGTCCACGCTGCGGTCGTCGCCGTTTTTTTGTGTAAGCCACTCAGTGGGCGTAATATCTTTCGGAATGTGCCACAGAGATGCAATAAATTGCAATAAAATGCTGCAGCCGTGAATCACTTCCCATCTTTAAAGAGTTTTAATACTTTCTTGGTATTAGTCGCCTTTGTTTGACCATCGAGACTGCTTTTTGTCTAGACGAATCGATCTAAGTAGGCGGAAATGCCAAAGTTTAGTTTACAAAATGTTAAATTAATCTTTGATTGCTTTTTGATGGTGCTTTTTATAACATGGGTATTGAAGACGATATTATAAGTAGCCGTTTTAATAAATTATAAAGAAAGATAGGCAAACAAACATTTGTTATACATAAGTGCAGGGCCTCTGCAAGGGTCAGGAGCATCCTGGTGCAAGAATTAAATATGGTGCTCTTTATAGTCTATAGTTTTACATTGTAGTTTTTCCACAAAAAAAATATATGGGTCGTAAAGCATCAAAAAAAATCTCGATTTATTTTCTTGTGAACACATTTTTACGAACCCACTGTTAATACAAAAAATAGTATGCAATAGTCGATAAAACGGTAGAGAACGACAACACAAAGAAATTTAAAAATAAAAAACGTTCAAGCCAATACAATACATACAGTCCAATTATTATTTAATGATTTTTTTAGGCGGATCAATTTAAAAAACTACAATTTTAAAGAAACGCAATTTTAGCCTAAATACTATATATACTCTAGAGTTAAATTGACATATAAAAATTTCAAAATGGCTGCTGGGCGCCACCTTGGAAAAAAAGTTAAATGAAGGGGAAGCTTGTAGCACATTATTCTAAAGCTTCTAAATCCTAGAACAGCGATAGCGAACCTTTACGTATCAACATATCATTTTTGTAAAGAAATTTATTGTTTAATGAGGTCCTCAATTTTACCAAAAAAGTAATTCTTTATAAACGTTCTGCATGATGTAAAACCTTAAATGCAATCATCAGATAATAATTTTTACAGTGGTATACGAGATACGTCAAAAAATATAAATTTTGTTTAAGGGAAAAGTACCCTTATTTTTCATAATTACGAAAATTTTTATAAAGAAAAGATATTTAGATTTAAAAAAACCATTTAAATATGCAAACTTGTTCATTTCAGGAAAAAAAGAATTCATTCATTACATTTAATTTTTTTTTATTAGTGCATACTATGGTGACATGCATTCTTATTTTGAAATCTAATTTTTAAAAAAGCTGTCAAAACCGCCAAAAATTCACAGAAATGCTTGTTATCGCAGAAAAAAATGTTAAAAAAGGTTTTGCACTTTACTCAAAACTCATTTGCATATTGTTTGAAAGGCTGTTTTAATCCTGAACATTTTTTTCCTTATAAAAATTTTGATATTATGAAAAATAAGGATACTTTCCTCTTGACAAAAATTCATATTTTTTAACACACCTCGTATACCACTGTAAAAATTGGAACTGAATAATTGCATATTAGCTTTTAGACCATGCAAAACTTTTACAAAGAATAACTTTTTTTTCGTAAAATTAATTATAAAAAATTTTTCCAAATGGTGCGAACTTAAGTAGACACGCTGTATAATAATGTTGTAAAAAACAAAAGTATATAAGTTCTTTTTAAGCTAATCATAACATTTAAACTGGCTAACGTCAAACGCTAAATTCTTATATCAACCATAATATTATTTTAAAAACCTATTTTTTATAATAGGTCCGATATTATTTTTAAAAATAATATTTTAATAATAAATAATTTAAAATTTTAAATAATAGTTTATTGTCATTTAGATAATATTATGGTTAAGAAAAAGGTAGTAAAAAGGCCATGAAGGATAAATAAATTATACTTTTGTCAAACTAAATCTTTTTTTTTTTTTTAATTTAGTATGGAAAAAATTATATTAAGATTATATTAAGGATAATTGTGACTTATTCGGTAATTATTCCATAAAGAGGTTGTTAGTAACAAAAAACAAACAAATATAAATTACTTTTATTTGCTTTAAAGTAAAGTATACATAAGAAATATACAAATACACATATTCAGCCACTTTAAAACGTTTATAGAAAACTAAAGCAATAACAAAGCCGGAAAAAGGTGGTATCTTCTTTACATGCCGGCATTTTTTGTCTAATCTCTTCCTGTTAGTGTTTTATACGCGTTAGACTATCCTCTTTCCACATATTGCCTATGTCGGTGCGTGCCTTAAATCTGATATGTGACATGCCTTATCCTGTGACGCATATTAGGTATAGCAATCGCACTGACGATATGGACTTCACAATAGGAAAAATGGACCAAAAAACGTAAATGTTTGTGTATGCCAACAGCTTTTGCCTTTTAAAAACAAACTTTACGTTAAAATAGTTGTTTTGTTTTGTACAGGGGCTCCAAAACCTACAAAATGTGAAAATGGACCAAGACAAAACTGGCTTCATTTTTAATTATTCAGCAAAATGTCAAATAAAAAAGAGAATTGAATAAGAATCCAATATCTAAAATTTTACATAAAATAAATAATGTTATTTTTTTGTATCATTTACCTAGTTCTAATAATCGATATAATTAATGTCGAACTTTGTCAATATATTTAAATAAAAAAATGTAAAATCAGGTAAATTATGTAAAATTGTTGTAAAACATAAATAAAATAAATGATACTAAAAAATTGTTTATTTGCTTAGAAATTCTAGATTTAGGGTCCTCTTTCAATTCTAAAAACCTTTTTTATTTGACATTTTGCCGAATTATTAAAAATAAAAGCAGTTTTGTCTTGGTACATCACATTTTTATAATTTTGGAGCCTCTGTACAAAATATAACAAATTTTTCCAAAGGTGAATCTTGTTTTTTAAAAAGAAAAAGCAGTTGCCATACTTACACGACTTTCTGTAAAATTTAAATTTTTGGTCCATTTGTCCTATTGTAAAGTCCATCCATGGACATACTGTATAAAACTGGCAACCAGATTTTAAATAGAGACTATTTTAGTCATTATTTTTGAAAATTTTAAAAACTGTAGGTACCTACAGACTTACATACAGCAATATACCATTTTTTAATTAAAATCAAAGATTACTAATTTACAAAATGAAAAGAAGAGTAATTATTTTTACTTACCTAAAGTTGTCAAAGGTTGTTCAAAATGATATTTTCTTTTGTCAGATATAACAGTAGGTAGATTTTGGGAGAGGCAATGCTGTGAATTTTAGCCTTTTACGGCGTCCACACTGCACAAAATCTTGAGGCAAGAAATGTGCAGAACATACTACATTTCTACCATATACCTGATCGGGATTTCTTTTAACCGCTATAAGCCATTTCCTCCTTCTATGAGGACTTGTTGGTAGTCTTTAAAAAAAGATAATTTCTAGGTATTAATAATTTTCATTTGTTGAAGTTTGGGGCGCTGATTACGATTCTGAAGGATTTTTTTGTTGTACACGTTTTGTCTTCGAGATATACATACATCTTTAAACTTAAAAACCAAATTTACCCTATTTTCACTATATTTCTCCTTCTTTTTGCAAGCAATTTTTGACATAAAGCTAATTTGGCACTAAATATTTAATTTCCACCTCTTAGAGTCCCATTATTCTTTTTTTTCCTTTTTTCCATAAAAATGTTAAGTTTTACTGAAAGGCTTTGCAAAAATGGTTAAAATAAATAAAAAAATGGATTTTTAAGAGGTGGAAATCAAATATTAATTGTCAATCTAGAGAAAAACTCAAGAATTGTCTGCAAAAAAAGGGGGAATATGCCAAATTTAGGTGAGTTTTCAATTCAAGTGTGATAATTGATATCTCGAAAATAAATTGGACAAAAAATTCTTTTTAATTCGTGAGCAGCGTACACCAAATCTTAATAAAATCGGCGATGCGTCCGGTTTGTAAATAATTACCAAATCTAATAATACCATATTTTTTACTTACTGGTGAAACGTAACATCGCATCCTTTGTTGTTAGAAGTATTAAAACAACTTTGCACTAAACAGCGCGTCGGCATTGTTCAATAATTAAATGTTTTTCTGTAAATCACTTTTAATAAATCACAAAATCGGCAAAAATGGAATTAAAATTCCAAAAACACAAAATATGCCACAATCTGAATGACAGAATTGAGAATAACGAGTGACAAGTGACAATGTTGCCAATAGTAGTAAAAGCTAGATTAAAAAATAAAATTACTAGAAGCTGGTATCTGCACGATCCGCCGTTTTATTTTACAGGCTTTAAATACGGGTAATTTATCTATAATTTGGATTTTGTAATAATGGGGACAGTAAAAGTAATAGTAAACGTAAAAGTAAACATACTCAGTGCCAGATCAAGGACTTTTCTCTTATAAAGCGGGATTGTCGACCCCATTTGATCAGTGTAACCTAAGACAAAATTTTGATCGTAAAAATAAAATTTTATTATTTATGACAGTAATCACGTAAAATATTGCGTCCTTTACCTTCAGTTTGCACTTCTCCCAAAAAAATACCTTTTTACAGTTTCCGCTCCTTTCCTTTACCTTCGCCCCTCTCCATGTATAATTTGGATTAAACCGCCAGTACCGAACAATTATTCTATTCTATTGTTTTTTCTTGGTTTTGATCCCTTTAGGTCCAATCCACCAGCCCTCCCCTTTTCGGACTATGCTTTCCAGGGCTTCGTCGGCGGAAAATCTGGGTAATCGAGCTCGTAGCTCCCAGAAATTCAAAAAAGAACAAAAATAACTCTACAGTCGATGCAATGCATTAACTGTCGGCCGTCAAAATAAGAACTGCTACTGGTGTTACGTATAACCTACACTTTTACTACTGACAGTTCCCATGGCACGTCCATCTATTTCCCGCCATTTAAGAAATACCTCGTGTTCATAACCAAACAGGATACCATCAGCTTATAGGAATCTTCGCTTACAGCGCTTAGCTCCAGAAGAAAGATGCCGTCAATTTAACGTAAATCTTTCCTTGATCCCCGAAGGTAAAAACATCCGTACGGCACTTCTAACCGCCACCCTGGGAAGAACTTTGTAGTCCTCTACGCACGTCCGCACTGTCAGGCCAAACTAAGAGTTATCCAACAATTAAAGAACAGCAAAGATTTATTTTCTTTTCACGCTAACGCCCCTTTCGATCTGGCGCTTCATGGATTCACGCTTTCCCAGCACTGTACATATACTGGGTTAGTAAAAAGTACTGCAACTCCTAAATATCTTAAAAACCGCTAAAGCTACATTTACCAAACTTAGTATTTAAAAAGTATCGGGGATGAAGAATTAATTAGTAATATCGACAACGTTGCCAGTTTTCCCTGTTTGTGCTACACGAATCTTTTTCTTTTTTTAATGGAATGCCCCATTTATTTTTATTTCAAAAAGTACGCAGACCAAATTTAATAAGTCCACAAATTTTCAAAATTCCATTTTTACCAGCTGCTAAGATATGATAACACCATATGTTAGGTTAAAAGTTCAGATGCGTTCAAATATTTCTAAAACCGCTTAGCTGCTTTTACAAATTTTTGGCAGTTAAGTGTTTCGAGGAAAGTGAACAGTCACTGTCATTGTTGCCAGATTTTTCAGTTTTGCTTTACACGTATTAGTTTTGTTTTTAAAAATAAAATACCCTATTTATTTTAATTGCAATAAAAGGAGCGTACCAACTATTAAAAAATTCCAAATATTTAGAATTAAATCTTTACCAGCTACCGAGATATGACAACGCCGCAATTTATTAAAATTTGGCAAAAATGCTGATATTACCAAACAACTAGACATGCCGATAAACCCCTAAACACCAAATTTGCTAAACATAACTTTAGTTTTTAGAGATATTTAGATACTAAGTTATTTTTTTCTGAAAGTGTAGTGTATCATATCTCGACAACTAATAGAGACATAACTTTATAAATTTTGAGGACTTACTAAGTTTTATCCGCTTAATTTAATGCAATAAAAATAAATGCATTCCATTTAAAAACTAAAAAAGAAAATACATTTAGCACAAAACTGGAAAATCTGGCAACAGTGTCGATATCACTTTTAATTCGAAATGTCCCAAACACCTTAAATACCAAATTTGGTAAATTTAGCTTTAGCGGTTTAAAGATATTTATAAGTTGCTGTACTTTTTACTTACCCAGTACTTTACACTTTATTTCGTAGTGCATAATAAATTTCGTGATTAGTGACGTTGACGTATCCAAAAAAATGGCTGGCCCTATCTCCGAAACCAATAATGTTAGATATACTTAATGTGGTATTTTCTTAAAGTTTGTTTTCAGGATCTTTTTATTAGTTATATAATATGCAGGGTGCATCTTTTAAAAAATATACTTTTTGCCTTACCCTGTATATATTTTGAAATGGTAATACTGGTGATTAGTATCACCATTCAAAAAATCTTAAAGAGCTTTAAGAAAAGGCACTGGCTTAACGACCGCCGGCAGTTTTTACTTAATTATAAGAAAAAAAACCGCCGTCCGGCAGTTTTTATATCTACGTATTGATTAGTTTTAGGTTTTGTTTTAAAAAATGAATAATGTAGATAATTTCTGACCTTATGGACGAGCCGCGTCTGGTCTTGGAGTGAACAAAAATCAAATTTAAGAACTAGTGTAATTCTATTTTACATATTGTTTCCCCCTTTTAAACATTTAGACCTCACAAACATTCAGCGTGAGTTTATTACCTCTAAATTTGATAAGGTAATTTTAACAGCTTAATAATATGTTGACTCCCAGAAGATTCGTCACGTCTTAATTTTCCGTGACGTAGCAGCGGCGGTAATCACGGCAAATAACTATGTATAACGGTAAACATTGGCAGCAACAATTTTCCACGAATTGTCACTTATCAATACGGAACTGTCGTCGACTGTTAATTGTGCTTACGTGGGCATTTCGGTTGACGTTAAAGCTGTTACGAAAGAGCCGACGCCTCCGGAACCACGGGATTAACTCCCATCACCCACAATGTAGGAATTCTGGGAGTATGTGGAGTTTATTTTAGAGCTCCTAGTTTTACTTTACTTGTATAAATTGGGGTTAGTAGCAAAATGGTACAAGTAGCAATTAAAAAATAAAAGTATCTATTAATTAGAAAATATACAGGGTGGCCGCCGAGGTATCGTGGAATACTTCGGATATGAATTCTATGAATAATTTTAAGCAAAAATGATTTTATTTACTTATTCGAATTCTTAATGGTTCTGGTTTTTGAAGTTGCCAAAATATAAATTCTAGAATAATACAAAAACATTGTTGCGACTAGTTTGCATAGGTAATTTAATAATTGCACCTTGAGTTGTAATAATGATTGTTTGTTCGTAAATTGCCATCATTGACAGCTGTTGGTTATTTTATTTTTCGCTAAACTTGTGTTAAAATCATGCCTGTATTTTTATTCCCATGACTTAAACACAAGTCATGTGAAAAAGTAAAATAAAAAAGCAGCTGTCAATGAAGACAATTTACGAACAAACAATCATTATTGCAACTCAAGGGAGCTAATTATTAAATTACCTATGCAAACTACTCGCAACAATGTTATTTCTTTTACTCTAGAACTTCTGTCTTGGCAGCTTCAAACCCAAATAATTCAAAAACCCTTAGGAATTTTACACAAGTGGATAGAATCATTTTTGCTTAAAATTAGTCATGGAATTTATATCCGAATCTCGGATACCTCGGCGGCCACCCTGTATACCGGGTGCCCACGAGATCACTTTCCGGCTGCCATTTTTTGATTTCTTTATCGATACTGACGAAACTTGGTGGGTTGTTAGAGTAACGAAAGTTATTTTTAGGTGTACATGCTAAGGTTTTAAGACTTCCGGTTTCACACGGAAATGACTGGAACTTTTGATTTTTAAATGGAACACCCTGTATCTATTATTTTATATCATTTAGTTAAATTTGGTATAAGGATAATTTTTTATTGTTAATACCAAATTTACCCTAAAGTTATATTTAACATCGTAGGAGATACATAAATACAAACTAATGTTTTTATTTCTTTAAAGCTTTTACGGAACACAAGCAATTGTTTTTACAAAAATATTCTATTAGTGTCTGTTTTCGTGGCAACTACTGATGAATTGCGACGTACGCCATTCGGTATCGAAAAGATCATTTACCTACATAATAAATGTTGTTTTTTAAAGAAAATGAAGGAAAGTGTCGTGTTTTACATCGTTGGGTTTGCTTTGAACTACTGCATTTAGAAATATTATTAAAGTGATATGGTCCTTTTTCGGTTTTTGAGCTAGAGTAAAAAAACTAAAAAAATGAAATTTAGAGCCCTCTAGTAAAAAGTTTAAAAATTAACATCGATTTCGAACTTTCCTAAAAGTAAGTAAAGTATGAGGAGTTGATTTAGTATGATCATGGCACTCCAGATGAAAAATAAACATTTAATTAAAAAATAAAATTTAACCAAACTTTGTTTTTAAAATATTGTATTTCGACTAAAAATGATCTTGAGATTCCAAAAACAAAAAATATACAGGGTGTCCCATTTAAAAATCAAAAGTTTCAGTCATTTCCGGTGAAACCGAAAGTCGTAAAAGCCTATCATATACACCTAAAAATGACTTTTGTTAGTCTAACAACCCTACCAAGTTGTGTCAGTATCGATAAAGAAAAATAAAAATGGCAGCGGAAAAGTGGTCTCGTGGGCACCCGGTATTAAAAGCAAAAGTAAATTGTAAATTGATAATAATATAATCCTAAAAATGTAAAATATAAAAAAAATGAAAATATTATTCTCAAAAGTATAAATATAAACAACGTTCTGCTGCATACGGTATAGACCTAAAGTTCGTCCTTCCTTCTAAAAATCTGAACAGTTCGGTATATTCCGATGAAATTTGGAACGATAGTGTAATGAAAAATATCTTCATTTTTTGAGTTATTATTGACAACTTTAAATGTCAATGTGACAGCTGGGCGCCATCTTGGGAAAAAAATGGTAAGGGGGCCTTGTGACACTTTATTTTAAAGCTCCTGACAAGTACTTTATAACCCTAGAATATAAAGTCTCGTCCTTATGGAGGGTAGAAGAAAGGAGAAGCGTTTGAATGTATTAAAAAGTGTCCATCGGAAGAAAACAACTTAAAATCCATAATCTGCTATTTTATTGCATTAACGGGACTTTAGATTAAAAATTACAAATTAATAATATTTTAAACTGACAAAGGCATTGCAAAGGCACATTGTAGTCTGAATGCCATTTTCTATTTAAATAAGAAAAAATATACCGGGTATTCAATTTTAAAAAGAAATTTAAGTTCATTCCCGACTAAACTGGAAGTGACAGGAAACAACTTAGTGCGTCAAACAATGCACATTTATGTGTTATATCCATGTACCAAATTTTAATTAAACATCTTAAAAAATATAGGTTAAAAATTAAGTTAAAGCTATAGAAATGAATGAGCTACTGGCTAGGGACACCTAAAATAAATATTATAAAGTAAAAGTTACTTTTTTTTCAGAGAACATAATGGCGATGTCGCTGGGACTTTCTCTTGAGGACTTTGCTAGGTGTATTAAAGAAATAGTTTATATCTCAGATTCAATAATGGATGGTTGGAAACTAGAAGAGAAACAGGTAATACCAATTTTTATTTCTAGGATTATCGTATGTCAAAAAAAAAAATAGTGGTTTGATCATTGAAAATTATTGTCAATTAAGAGTTAGTTTTTATATCTTTAGCCAATCTAATCTCTAATTTAATATATTATTCGAATATTTTTTTGTTAAATGGTTTACATTACCATTTCTAATTTATTTTAAAAGTTTTTTGTTTAACAATAACAGCAATAAAAGCATTTTTTTAAATTTCTTGTTACAAATGTGTTATATGCACCGAAAATATAAAAAAAATAAAAAAAACCCCATCGGGTCTTCTTAAAGTATTGTTCTATGTGTTTTTTTACGCCAAACTGAATATACAGATAAATTTAGCTCTACATTATAATACAATTTTCACCCATAAAAATATTTATAGACATTGTAGCGAACTAATTTTTTTATAAAATGTAAACTGCCAAGTATACTGAGAGTGCTGTATCCAACAGGATGTAATTTTTTTACGGAGAAATGTTAAATAATTACAACTTAGTTTATATTGTGCATCTATTTTAGCAGATACGTGCCAAAAATTGGGAGTTATTTAGTACATATATTTCATCGTATGTGTCACATTTCAGATCGTCTATTCTAATTATATTATTTATTAAAGTTATTTTTATAAAAGTGCAGGAATAAAATACTACAAAACCGAATTAGGATCTATTTCACCTTCACAGACTGGCTTTACCTCTATTTTCACATCCAGATTTATCCACACTCTACACCATAAACCATTATCCAATAAAGCATAACGTTTAATTACAACTATTTTAAGGCAGGAACGGGCGGTAATTAAACTTTTTTTATTATTTTTTATTAAATTTGTTGAATGAAGAACACTTTAAGAATCATCAGCAAGTCTACCAAAGATACAACGATTTAAGTATCCACGCCTCATTTATGACTCTTATGAGTCTGATGAACATTTCGTCACACATTTTTTAGTGCTCAGAAGTCAGAACTTTGGAGTGCTTTTTCCACAACTTACTTTTTAAAGTCGGTGGCCATCTTAACTAAACTACTGCATTTAGTAATATAACTTCAAAGTATTACGAAAAAAAAAAAAATTTAAGAAACATTCCCAACGTTACCTACAAAAACAATTATCTAACGCGCCCCAACCCGTCAAATCTGCACTTATTTTCTTATAATTTCTTCTTTAAACTGGTTGAGCCGTAATTTATTAATTTTAATAAACAAAACAGCTTAAAAAAATATCCAAAAAAATATTTCCACAATACCTAAGTTATTATTTTTATCCAAAATCATCTTCATAAGGAAATATCCATAATAATAAGGTATTTTTGGACAGTTATGTAATAGGCGTAACTAGCCACTAAACCTGGAGGGGGCCTGGCACCACCCTGGGAAGGGCCCGAACTCCGCTAGAACGTTAAATGTATACATATACTATATAGGTTTATTTTTTTCCGGGGGGCTGCCAACATCTGGGAGCACGGCCCACCCATGCCCCCCTTAGTTACGCCAATAGGTATGTCTATACCTACTGTATTTCTGTAAATGTAGGGAGAGTGGCATAAAATGATCCCCCAAGTAAAAATAATTGTAGAAATGTACCTAACATCTTTTTTAAAATTCTTTCCACGTTACGGGAAACAAGATAATTTCTTTATGTAAAACACAAAACATTTTTGTAATAAGCTTTATTATTTTTATAAAAAATGACCTATGGAAAAAATCCACACCCCTCTAAAATTACACAAAAGTAGAAAAAACAGAACTTTTAAATAATAAAAGACATACTTAATCTTATTCTTGGCTTTTAAAAGGAAGTCAGAGCTTAATATGTCACATACAAACGTCTCTTCTTTGCTTACTGTGATCATGGCCCACGTTAAACAGCTTTTGCATTAAATCTAGCCTTTTTCGCCTGCCAATTCAAAATATTCCTTACTGCAAAATAGTCACTTCGTATTTTTCTGTTTAAGTTAATTAAAAAAATCGGACTTTATTGTTTTACCGCTTCTTGAGGGGATCATTTTACCCCATGGGGCATGAAATTATATAATACTAATTATCTTTTTGGGCATAGCCCTCAAATCAATAAAATTATTCTATATCAATATACAGCTATCTGCGCTTAACAAAAGTATAAAAGTAAACTTTTAATAAACACTACATATGTAGTATTAAAAACGCATAAAAGTTTAAAAAGCTTACTATACATCAAACACGAAAAAAAACAAATATTCACTTACTGTCAATTGGTTCAGAACTAAAATAACTTTTGGTCGTACCCTATTAAAAGATGGCCAGCGGGGGATAGTTACCAGGTATTGGTGTTCAAATGGTGTTACAGGTATGGCCAAAATTTAAGGGATTACTATAACCCTAAAGGGTCATTATACCCCACTCCCCTACTGTAGATTTATGGAAAAATTATTAAATCAATACAAACAGAAAAATGGAAACAAGGACCTTTTTTTTGGGGCACAAAACTATTTTTGTCGCGCGCAGCATATTTGCCCCGCTTTGTCTCAATGAAAATGTGGTTATTTTAACCTATACAAAATTTTAATTAAAATCAGAGACCCGGTAGGTAATAAATACGAAAGAAAAATTAACTTATTTATTTATAGACCAAATTCATTATTTGAAATTCGAGTTCAACATGCGCCATATTTACCAGATTTTGCATCTTGTGATTTTTACCTCCAAATTTCAAAAAAATAAAAATAGGTGTTATTATAGAAAAGACAACAATAACTGACTGTTAGATACGTCTTTTTTGCCTGTAGGAGGCTATTTAAAAGAATAAAAATATTTTTGTACGCTCTGTATTAGAATGTGATAAAGTAGTGTTAATGATTTGTTTTTAGGGTTTGGATAATGGAAAGTATACGACAAAAAAGTGTACGACTTCTTTAAAAATAAAAATGGAACGGAAAGTGTCGTAACTTTCGAGTATCATGTAGCTTACAACATAAGCTATGGGGTTCCTGTATTATGTTTTAATGTTTGGAAGCAAGGTATGTTTACATTATAATAATATACAGGGTGGCCATTTGACGGAATAGAGCTAATATTGGGCATCCCAGGTCATATAGAGAAAAACACTTGGACCCAATAATATTTGATTTTAGAAACATTTTTTTGCCACTTTCATCTCTTGAGCTACAACCGTCTAGCAGGGGTGAGACTCATCCCCAAAACTTTAAACTGAAAGAGGGGTCGTGTGGTACCTTATTTTAAATGTCTCTTGACCCTGATTACAACTGGTTTGTTAAAAGACTCTGCTATTAAGCTGAATTTATAGATTGATTTTTCCTTTTCCGCTCGGCTCGCCGTTTGACGTTTTGATTTCTAATATGGCATATGGAAAGGGTGAACAGAAACTATAAATTGACAAATGTAAAGTTGTTGTTTCATCTTTATTGGTTTGCAAAGCTTGGATGATAAGAAGAAAAAAATGTTATATAATGTATACTTTTTCGGGGCGTTAAGCGGAATATAGTATGTATGCTTTTAAGTATGTCAAAAAATATTTTTCTTAGTTCGGCTTGTGGAAATCATTCAAATCGTATTGAATTATATATTTTTCGTTATCCCTGGCTTAATTTCTTGAAAAAAATGACGTTTTTTTACAACTTTGTAGCCCTCCGCTTTCTTTACGTCACTATCAAATTGTTTGATTAATCTGATGCGCACGACAATTTCTGATGGATATATATTTTTTTACGATCGCCCCTGTATAGGAGACTCATATATGATGGAGGTATTTAATCGGGTATAAGGTATCCGGTATATTTTTCTGACGCGCTGTAGTAACTTTAGAAATCTCCTCTGGGGCTCCCCTACCATGAAAACGTCAAATGGCAAACGGAAACAGAAACGTCAATCTATAAAATATCTATCCAATATGGCGGCGCTACTAGTCGAAGTAGTGTATAATAAACTGTCGTTCATAGTACTTAAATATTTGTTATTGGGCATGTTTATCGTAATCAAAATATTTTTTTTATGATATTTAATCGTAAAATATTACATATTATACAGTGTGTCCGATAAAGTTGAAACCATATGGAAAACTTTTTCATTATTCGTTTTCGAAAAAAAATTCTTTATACAAAGTTCTGCATGGTCTAAAACTTCATATGCAATTATGAAATTTTAATTTTCTTTAGTCTTATACGAGATATGTTAAAAAATAGAATTTTGCTCAAGAGTAAAGTACCTTAATTTCTGAAAAAATCAGAAAGTGCTATTAAAGAAAGTTGTTCAGGAATTAATGAGCATGTACAAATATGAAATTACAGCAATTAGCATAAGCATTCAGATTTGGTGAAAAACGCTAACATTGTATCCTACCAGAAAAGTAATAATAGTTTATATGGAAGGAATTTTATACTAAACTGCTGTAACTGCATACTTGGACGTCTTGTTCTTTTTACTTTTTAAAATAAAATTTTTGATATTAAAAACTAAGGTAATGTTATTCGAACTATTTATTCTTTTTTGTTGCCAGATTTTATCCGGTTCAATTGCGCATAATATTATTTTTGGAAGTTAAAACATAATTTTTTTTTGTTTGACAAATTTTTTAAAAATAGATTTGAAAATTTAAATAAAAGTTCTTTAACTATATAATTTGTGTCATGTTTTTGACAATTATGTCCCAAAATAAATTTTAATCTACACCATTAATATTATTAAGAGACAGAACTGCAACAATTTCTCTATGGTTCTGTTCTTTTAAAAAACTGATGTTTTGATTAATAGTTTTTCTATAGTTTATATACATATAAGCTGCACATATCACAACGTCATGGTTAGGGTAGCAGCCTTCTAGATGTTAGAATTGGACTGACGGCTCAGTACAATTATTCAAAACATCTAGAGGGTAGTGATTTTTATTTAGCTACATAAAATTATTATGAACCCATAACTTGATAATGGTTTTAATGTTTCTTCGTCAAGATTGAAAGTGACTTATTCATGTCTCCATCGGATCATCGGTTTGCAATGGCTTCTTAAAAAATCCTACGGATTAATACAAATAAACACTTTCCTTCTATTGCTTAGTTTGTGTTTTAAAAAGCATTCATAGGTAGGATTTATAACCCAATACGAGTAGGTACGCACATATTTGTCATATTTTTGATCTCTACAATACTTTTATTCTTTTAATTTTATACGCAGTGCCACATACTGAATATTAATTTGCTTTTTAAGTTACCTCGGGAATTTTACCTTTACCACAAAAGTATTAGCTTGCATTTAATAAAATTTAATATTTTACTTAAGGACTTTAGAGGTAAAAATGGCAGTTTCAAGTAGTTCCTATAATAGAACTATAACCTCAAGTTATTTGGGTATGTTTAACTAATTTTTGAGAAAATGTTACTTCGTGACTTTTACCTTTTACCGATAATACGGAAGTTTAAGGCTATTCATAATATTTGTTAAAAAATAATAATTATTTTTAAACTGCTTGAGATTATTTTAGTGAGATTAAGTATATAATTAGCTACATTAAGAAAAAGTTTATTTTTCAAAATAAATATAAATTTTAGCTTAAACAGTGGCGTGCGTACGAGCATTGAGTTCGATATAAAATAATTTTTTTAAATTTAAGACGGCACACTGTTTTCCCTGGAAGAATATTGGTCCAACAATGAACAGCTAAAGGACTCAAACATGTACGATACTTTAACCCAAATGGTAAGATAACAACAGTAGATACTGGATCTGGGTATTTTTCTTTTAATGTAGCATCAGCAAATCAAATATTAAATTGGTTTCATCTTTTTAATTAACACTTTGTAATTTTTTATCTTCTAATACAAATGTTCCTATTTAGGATCATCCAGTTTTATGCAGACCATTTTTGACCCTGCACCCTTGCAAAACACAAGAAATTATGCAGCCCTTTTTGGAAAAGAGGTATGTTTATATAAAAAATACTGTTACAGATTTTCAAAAAATGTGTTTACGTTAAATAATTTTAGAGAGCTTGGATCATTTAATTTAGTTTGGTAATTTACTTAAATAATTTACCCTTATTTTTCCAAGCTCTTTTATCACTTCTCTGAAGGTTTCCGAATTATCCATTAAGAACTTTATGCTATCCTGTACTATGAAATTTTCGCGATCTAGGCGCAATTTGGGTGGGCTAGGGGGCTTACCAAAAGGAATTAGTAAAAATTAGCCCCCTAAGATTCCCAGTATCCAAGCCGAAACTTAGTGACTAAAACCTAAAAGCGATATGAAGAAGCGATTTTTATGTCAATAGTGCCACTTTTACCTAACTGTAGACCATTTTTTGTGGCAGTAATGACAAATAAATCTCTTTATCTTTCCCAACTTTTTTTGCAAAGTTCGAAGTTTGCCTCATACCTTTCGGGACTACCAAGACCAGCCCCCTAAAAGCCGAAGCAAATTGCGCCTATGTTCGCGATATTTCTCCAAATGTTGCATCATTCTACACTCTTCCATATAACTATAAAAGGGCGACAGAAAACCTTCGAATGATTACTATAAATTCGACTTTTGTGCTGTAAACTTCGAGAAATTGACAACTAAAGATTTTGTCGTTGTAACCATGGTTACGTCTCGATTGTTAATAAAAGGTATAAAAACAAAGGTACTTGTTTTTATACGAGGTGATTCGAAACAATACTTTTTTTTCTACGTTAAACAATTTTTTTGTTTAATTTGTCATGGAGGTAAAGCACTACATTTTAGTAAAATAACATAGTTTGTTTTAAATGTAAGTTTTGTGACAGTTTGATGCTTTTTTTCACACATTGAATTAGTGTTTTGTTTTATTGCCTAGTAAAATGTCTTTTTAATTTTAATTTATGGAATGTAAAAGTAAACGGGACATAAATTAAACCCAAAATTATGTTACCATAATATATTCTAATACTTTTTTAGCTCATGTGTCACTAAATTTAAAATTTGACGGTGTGCAAACTACAGAGATTAAAATTATAAAATTTATGTAGGTCGTGGAAAAATATAGTATGCAACACAAGTGTTTTTTTTTTACTTATGGGATTGAAACGAGAAAAGTAACATTTTACGAACTTGTTATATAGAATACTATTTTTGTTTTTACTGCTATAGGTGTTTTTCTTCAAAAGAAAATGAAAATACTTCTTGTAATTGGTTTTTCATTTTAGCAAAAATCCAGTGGTCTCTTGGCTAAGTGTAGTAAGGACCTTTGTACACTTCTACAACTTTTGGATGATTATTTTAAGATGCTGCTAATATTTTTATTGCTAATTAGGTTTGTTAATGAAACACAATGTTGACATTAGTAGGCATATTGATATCTAAAAGTTTTTGAAAAAGGTGTTTAGAATTTAATTTCAGGCCGACGGGCAAAAAAAAATTTTTTAAAAATCCGTCAGTATACGAATCTGATATTTTTTAAAAAAATTGGTTTTCTAATTATTAAGTAACAAACTGATTTACTGTATTATAATTTTTATATTTTCTATACCGTACTTACACGGTTACCAATACGATAAATACAGGGTAGCGCACAACAAACGGTTCGGTCTCTAATACCAAAAACGGTATTATTTTTAAAATATTTTTACAAGCATATGTGGGTCTATTAGGAGCATAATTTAAAGTTATAAGGAATTATACAGTACTCCAAAAAAGATCTATATAAAACTTAGTTTTTTTTTTAAAATGGAATACTCTGTATGTTAGTTCATATTTGAATTGTAGGAATAAAAAATAAGGCAAGTTTTATTAGCGATTCCTATACCAAAAATTAAAGGTTTCCAAAATATTTTGAATTTTGAAAAAATCAGAATAAAAAAAAATATATTTTTTGCTTTAAATTCTAGAGGGTGTCTAAAAGTAATTTTTAATATTAGATACCTTAGAGTGCAAATTAGTTGCTTATTTTAAATAGAACACCCTCTATATTGTTCCTTTTGGATTTTAGAAAAAAAAATAAGTTGTGTGTCTTTGGTAATTTTTATGCCAAAAATGTAACGTTTTAGGATTTTGAATAATTCATAAAACAAAACTTTTATTTTTTGATATAGGGTATCTTTGTTACTTTAAATGTAACACAATGTATATTTTCCAAAAATCCTAAAATTAAATTTTTTTTCTTTAAAAAAATGAACAGAAGCCATGGTTATTTTAGCAAAACAACGGATATATTGAGCTCCATAGAATTGACTTTACGATGATTAAGAATATTATTTAACAATAAAATATTGCTGAGTTATCGTTACAAAAAAAATACGACACCAAAACTATAACTATGGTTTTCAAAGTTACATTCGATATTACATTTTTTTAAAGAGAAAAGATGTAATTTTAGAAATTTTGGAAAATATACCAAAGTATTCATGTAGAATAACATAAGTTTGATATTAATCTTTTTTAGGGCACCCGGTATAATTCCTAATAATTTAAAATTATGCTTTCAATGCACATATGCCCGTAAAAAATATTTAAAAAAATAATACCTTTTTGTATTAGAGACCGAAAGCGTTTATTGATTGCGCCACCCTGTATTTATCGTGATATTGGTAACCGTGTGAGTCCGGTAATATAGAAAATATAAAAATTATGATACAGTAAATCAGTTGGTCACTTAATAATTAGAAAAACATATTTTTTTAAAAAATTATCGAATTCTTTTGGATTTCTTATTCATTTTCTAGGTCTTGATTTTAAAAATGTGCTTGTCGGTCTAGAATCAAATTTAAACGGCCTTTATCAAAACGCTGCCTAGCTACCATGACAACTAACGTCAATTCTTTAAGTTAACTTTATATCTTGAAAACTAATCATAGGATCACGTTCGGCCAATGATAACTTTTGACCAGAAAGTCGAGAACTACAACATACATTTTAGCCAATTCGACCGGGACCCAAAATTCATAAACAGGGGTATACACGGTCATGCAAAACAGTCCACATCTGTCAAAAGCCAAAGCACGCGCGCAAGTTTGACCGTGTGTATTAAAAACTGCCACATCTGGCTTGGCATGCGATTCGATGTCCGAGTTTGATTTTTAGTGGTGCGCGTCGTACCAAGGATATCCATGTTTTTGAAAAGTTAAAAGTAATGAATACATTGACAAAAATCAAAAAAATCTTTTTGCTGAATTACGCTTATGTTCAAGTTGATCACACCACCGGCTGTCAAAACTGACGCTGATCGACAGGTACATCTGAATCGTGTGTATCAAAAGCTTCATTTGACATTGGCTTTTATGCAAGTGTATTTCAGGTTTGTAAGATCATGTATACCTCGGTTAAGGATAGTGCGGGGTCCTTTAATATTGGTAAAATTGATATTAGATGAAGTCCGGAAACCGTCGGCAATATCACGAAGGGGTGTATCTTAGAAAAAGACTTATGCCACTATTTTTGCTACTTGAAAAAATGTAGTAATTGACCTATTTTATTTTACTAAGAAAATTCGCACAAAAACTACGCTTTTCTGTAATATTGAAAAAAATCAAGTCACGCCACTTCGTGATTTTGACGACAAAATTTAGCCATGCATGATCTGAGCATATCTCTACACAGTGTGTCCTGTGGTGCTGTATTGGAGATACAGCTTGGGTTAAATTAGGAAAAGTTGTGTTTTTAAGCTTATTTACCTGCCGTTCAAAAACTTGACAAATTTTCATGGCCTGCTGAGATATTTGGAAAAAACGAAAATTTGACTATATCGATTATCTTATTTTTTTCTGACTTTATTTGAAGAGATATAAAAAAACTAATAACACTTTTTAGTTGGCACTTTTAGCTACTACATGATGGTATTTTTAGATTCTATACCTGACGTTTCGTTTTCAAGGAAACCATCATCAACTTCTATTTTTATATGAGCTCGAAAAAAGTACACCCTGTATCTGATCCCATATATATCATCTACAAAATAGCATTTGTCGTTATTACCCTGGTTTGATCAGAGCAATTGTTCTTATTGTTACTGTTGTCTCTATTATTGTTTATTGGTGAATAGCTAATATCTTATTGTATTATTACGGTCGAATATGCAGGATGGCCATTATAGCCATGAAGATAGGTTTGACATGCTAACATGCTACATTTTATGCTGCAAAAATATATGAAGGTATCATTTCTGCAGTTAATGAATTATGGTAAATACATGGTCCTGGTATTTTAGTTCCTAAAATTCCACACCACATATTAAACCCAAAACGTTCTTGATGTTTCGATATTTTCTTAACACGTGGATTTTGTTGAGCCTAGTAATGCGTATTGCGTATAAAGACAACAGTAACAATAAGAACAATTGCTCTAAAAACAACAACTCGACAAACAGGGTAATAACGACAAATACTATTTTATAATGATATTAAATTATGTTGCAGATACAAGTGTGGAAAATGACTAATTTCACACGAGTGGGAATATTGTAGCACGAGGCGTTAGCCGAGTGCGACAAACCCACGAGTGTAAGAAAGTCATTTTCACACGAGTACTGTACACTATTTTTCCTACGACCACAAATTATTCACCAAAAAAAAATAAATTAAAGTTTGTCTGTTCAGAAAAAATAAAAAACAATTGAGAACTTTGCAACACTAGGGTGATATTTACTTTGCAACACTAGTGTGATATATACTTTTTCCTCACTGCTATATTATACTGTTTTGACAATATTTTTACATCGAAAATCACCTACCTAGAAGCATTATATAACTTTTATCATTTTGGAATTTAAAAAGGCCCTCACTTAATAAAAATTGTATGGTTTTGTTAGGTAATAACGCTAATAGTTTAATACGGTTTTCTGCTATTATAAGGGTTTTTTAAAAATTATCGATTCTTACATATTTTAGACACTCTTCTAAATAAAACGTAAGTGGTGCATATCCAAAATATTCCGTTTTTAAAAAATATCAGTAAATAAACTTACGGGACCGGGGAGTGAAAAGGGGTGCTGGGTGGGGTAAAATTGGTAAAACGAGTTAATGAAACTGAACATCACATGTAAAATTAAGTAAAAATAACAGTTTTTCCTCATATTTTTAAGAAAAAATATAAAAAATATGAAAATTGTAAATGCATAACCTAAAGTCCTTAAAGTAAGGAAAAAACGACTACCAAACGTCAGTTACCATGCAAAATATGGAAAGCATTTGGCAACGTCGGAAGGGTCTGATTCTATTTATGAATGGATAAAAGAAAGTGGATTCATAAAGTGTGTATTAGCCTTAGGTTTAATTAGGGATTAAAAAAAAAGATTTAACTAGTTGTTTGAGTACACGAAGAAAGAGAGGAAGGAATTTGATCTATAGGCTTTTTTTCTCTGGCGCTTTAGGTCGAACGGTCAAGCGGCAAGGCTGCCTCTATAAAGTACGTGCTCAAAGGTAGAAGGGAGATTTTAAATTTGATCTACTTACCTGACAACACTGTGCCAGTCAGTGAAAGTTGTTTTTGTGGTTATGTCTATTTTTGTTTATGTTTTTATTTTTCGTAAATTTTAATAAATATAAAATAAGATGATTTTCGCTAATTTGGGTTCTACCGTTTAAGGTAAATAAAAAGTTTTTTACTGTCACTACAATAAATATGTCACTTGCAAAACCAATAGCAGTTTTTAGAATGACATCATAATATGTATCACACCAGTGTTGTAAAGTACTTTTGCAACACTAGTGCTGTAAAGTACTTTGCAACACTAGTGTGATATAACGCATTTTCTATGCATGAAATCAGTGTGCTATTTGCTATTTTCACAAGTGGTCGTATCGGTACCGCTTTGTTGTTGCTTTACTAGCTTATACATATACCTTTTCACTTAGCTGAACCTCTATAAAGTCTAAAAAGTATTACGAATTATATTATATAAATTTTATTGCTGCTTCAACATGTGAGAAAAGACACGTGTTCTTGTGCATCTTGGGACAAATATGTTACGTAGATATCTTTCGGTTATCTAATAAAACTTTAATGCCGCATAATGATATTTACAAAAAGTTTGTCTTTTTCGTTTGCTCTCCACGTGTAACATCCACGTTCCCATTTCTAATAGTCGTAGGACGCGCAGTAACCTAGATATCTTTAATTCGACGTTTTATAAATTTTCCTGAATTTAAAAAACCTATTAAAATAATAAGTCATAGTCCAAGAGCCAGTAGCAATATCGTCGTTTTCTTGCACTTAATTTTCAATTAAATATTTAAATAGTAAATTTACCAAAAGTTATTAGTAGAAGTTTTCAAATAGAGCAGATTTATAACAATTAATAATAAAATAAAAACTCTAATGACTTGGCGCTATTAGCAAATGTACGAAGGGTGAAGACTACTGGTCGAAGCGAAAGTCGCTTGGTCGCGCTAAAAACAAAAAAACTCGGTAAGAACAAAAACTAGGCATATCTAGTATCAACGATAAAGGCCTGATGAGAACGTAAAAAAATGAATGTTATTTTTATTTATCATATGAAATGAGATTTATAGATTATAAAAAAATGTGCAATACAAAAAAAACAATTAAAATACTTTTTTTGGAATTTCGGCCTTCTAATGTCTTTATCTTAAGTTTTCTTACGTTTCGGGCAGTCCTATTACTGTTCGTTTTTCAAGTGTAAAAAACACCTATTCAGCGATAAATTCAGGATTTGGTACCAATGACAAAATTTGAAGTATTTTAATAAATATAGTGTTTACAACACTGAAAGCATTTACTTCAACAGAGACAGGACCACACTCGTCGTAATTTGGGATTTCCCGATCGTAAAATCGACCAACGCCGCGCCGTCGCTCGTCGGCCAGAACTAGTAATTTGGTGATCGTTTTTGGTTGGTTTCTGTGATTTTCCCTCATATGTTTGCAAAAACAGAACTAAATTATGATTCGTTGTATGGTGTTGTTTTGCAAAGTCAAGAAGCCTGGAATTTTCTATTTCAGAGAATATAATGTTTACTTGTCGGGTCCACAGCCGATTTTAATATTTGTTAATCGTGTGTTTTTTAGCTTTGATTACAAATTTGAGGTCACGTTGCCCTAATCCTAAAAATATATACAATATTTCAAGCATCTACTGGCTATTTATAAATTTGACGTTTTTTCATAGTTGCCGTTTCGGTGCCGTTCTCGCCACAGTTGGTAAAGTGTTGAAAGAAACAATTCTAATATTGATATACAAGCCAAATACAAAACAGAAGTTGCTTCTGCAGCGGGAGCGTAATATTAACTAAATAAATTCACCTGATTCACCTTTATTTATAATACTAGTTACACCAAATAAACTAAAATAGAGCAATCGTTATTTTACGAAAAATAATAATATAATAACTAAATAATCATGATGTAATAAGGATTATTCTATAAAAATTATTCTCAAGCGTTTTATCAAAACCATTTTTTTGTGTCAAACCAGTTTTACGAAGGAAGATATTTATACAAATATTATTGTTCAGTTTTAAGGTTAAGTTATTCCTATTTATGGTCATAACTCTTTTTCAAATGAAAGAAGGGGCTCGTTAGAATATCCTATAAAATCATTTTATTTTGAATTATTGGGTACCATATAGGCAGAATTTCGGAAAGGTTTTTATTGTAAAAGCATTTAATAATTTTTTTAACCGACCATTGTGCTACATGGTAATCGATTATGACAACATCATGAATTTATTTTTTTAAATAAATGCTCTTTAAGGGATGCTAACCAGACACGCTTATGCCATTTAAAAAAGAAGTTTGACTCCGCGTAAGAAGTCGTAAAAACATAAGACGGGTAATTTCATTTTTTCATGGCTACTTGACTTGAAATAAACCGTTTTAATCATGGCACTCTAGGTTGAAATTTAAAAAATCAAATTTTTGACAGCAGAATGTCAAAAATGACATATGAGGTGACATTTTATTTAAAATGTCATATTCTATCGAAATAAGATAAAATATACCGGTAGTCCATTTTAAATTTTAAAGTAGCAGTCATTTCTGGTTAAACCAGAAGTAATAAAAAGCAATTGGATGGACCAATCCAACCAAAATTTTGTGAAATAACGATATACCAAATATCATTTTTCTATCTGAAAAGTTAAAAAAGTTATAGGGTGGAACCACCTGTGAGAAACACCCAATATAAATCTATAAAAAATGTATAATTATGTTATCCAACAAACAAAATTACTTTGCCTATTTTCTTTATAAATAAGACCAATACAAAGTGTTAAAACCGGTCCTGTTGATAACTTGTGATCAGCTATCCATTATTTTCTAGCAGGCTGTAAAATCTCATTGCGCATGACCGTTAGCACCCTGCGCGAAGCCCATGCAAGGGTAATTCAGATTCTCGTTGCATTCATCCATATTATTCTTTAAATCATTTGGTTGCCCGGGAGATAATCCCTCCAACCAAAAAAATTCCTTCCGGAGAAATTTATCAAAATAAATTTGGTGGTCAGATCTATGGTAAGATGTCATGTCAGTTTTAGTAAAATGTTCAGGGAGATATTTTTACCTTTGATGCGTCCTGAAAAAATTACAATTTTAGTACAATATATAAATTTTGTAACTAATATGAAAACAATAAATTGCAAAATTTTAATATTGTATTGAAACTGTGATTTTTCGGAAAGCATGAAAGTTAAATATCTCTCCTGAACATTGTACTAAAAGTGACATAATATCGGGTTTTGCCATCTTACCACATAAATATTATGACTTTGAGTGTAATGAGGCCAAAGCACTTTTTTTGTTTGGTTATTTAACGTAACGACCTTTTTGTGCCCAATTATTTTTTCAGTAACAGTAACTCCCCCAAATAATATTAAACTTCGCCCCGAAAAACATTTCTGAATCGACCCTATTTTTTTGCTTTGAATTAGGATTTATCGGTATTTGTGGGACAAGGGGCCTTTGCACTTAATTTAAAAAGGAATTTAATGGATTAAGCGTAAATCCGATTTTTTTAGTAATATTAAGATGAAAAGTTCATATAAAAATTTCCGAAAAAATGTACCTCAGCAACTTTGGGCAATTTTAAGATAGTCTTTCTGGATTAAGTAAATAAAAATACAGCAGTTTGTCTCCTTCTTTTATAATTTCTTGTCCATTTTTTGAGAGGGGGCTTAAGCTCCTCTTTATAAAATGTGTTTGAGAAAAAACACTAATATATTTTAATTGCTCAACAGTTTTGAAAGGGCGAGGTTGCCGTCTTGGGAGGGAGGGCTCAGCTCCCCAAATTAAGCCCCTGCCAGTACTTCAGTTCTATTATAAGCTTTCGTCAGCTAGAAAAAGAATTAAAAAATGGTACATTTAGCTAGTCTAAATGACTGACGATTTATGTCATGGGCCCGACATCTACATATCAAGAAAAGAGGCATACACATACTATAAAAATAGTTTCGAGAACTTATTTTAATGCTGATACCCAATTTTTAAAAGCAGACTAAACAAACAATAAATAACTTTATTGTAGACATTCCGATATAAAGTGAAAAGCAGTGGCGGGTCATTATTTATTTAAGAACGTTCTTTGGGGCAAAAGAAATAAACGGTTTACACCAAGTTTCGGTGAATAGTAAATAAATTCTGATAGTTTTTTTATTCGAAAACGCTTTGTTCTTAACATATTCAATATTAAACTTAAACGTCAAAGTAACCGTAATTTAAATCTAAATGGGCACCTAAGGTTGACCATATTTCCGAAACTATTAAAAATTGGATTATCACATGTAGACTTTCTTAAAGCTGTTTGATAGATCTTTCGAATGGTGATATAATATACAGGGTGTTTCATTTAAAAAAGTAGTTTTTTTGCAATAAATCGAAAACCGCAACTGTTTTTTTGTTGGCAGCACGTTAATCAGTTGAAAAATGACTATAACTTTACTACTTTAATCGACTTCGTATCTCCAATAATAAAGATGTTAGCAATAGTGCCGACTTAAGTTTGATCACCCTGTATACAGTGTGTCCACGGATGGACTTAGCTATATCTGTATTTTTTTAAAAGTTATTTAAATAAAAAATGCTAAAAGCCATAATAAAAATTGCCCTATATGATATTCAGGGTGCTTAAAAATGGCGAAAATATTATTTTAAGGTTAAGACCATCCGTGGACACACTGTATGTTGTAGTAGGCTAGTTATTAGTATTTATTATTTTTAAATTAGATTATTTAAAATTTATTATCTAAAATATGCGTCTCGACATTATTTTTTTGAATCATATAACAAATGTTTTTCTGATAAATTTAATGAATAGCTGTTGTTTTGGTTACTGCAAATATTTCCGATAACAAAAATCATCTGATTCTGCCAAACAAAGAAATGTGACGTGACATGTAAAATAATATTATTTTAACGATTCAATAGAATTGTAATCATAAAAGAGCATCGTTTTTGCTGACATTGAAATGATTTCTTAATGGTGGCCTTCATATTTTTAATATTTGCATTTTTGCTTGGAAGCTCCAGGGGCGTAACAATTTACCGTTTATTACTTTAGAGACAAGTCAAAGGTATTAGCGTATAAGGAAACAAGGTCTGGGAAAAACCATGACATATCTATAAAAAACACAGTTATACAGGGTGACCCAACTCTTTTTATACACGAATTCATCCATAAAACCATAAGGCTCAAACACATGTTTAGGGTATCAAACTAGGACGGAGGTAAACGGGGCGCGAAAATATCTCTTTACCTGCACGCCTGTAAGGTTACGTTTATATCTTAGGTAAATGGGGCGCCAGCCCTTGCCGAGAAGGGGTGTGGGTCACTGAAAAAACTTGTGAATAAATATAGGTTAAAAGAAATAAGTAGACTACATTTTGTAAAATGTACTTCGTATTTGTCAAGTGTATAATATGTAAATATTTTTTGATGCAATAAATGTTTCGTAATTAATAAAATTTTTAAAAAATAGACCAACATTTTATTTCGATACTCTTTACTTTAAAGAAAACATTTGCGCCCCGTTTACCTATACGATTTTATTCACCCCAAGATCCCTGCGCCCCATTTACCTGTTCAATAAAACTTTAGTGAATGCCTTGCGCCCTGTTTACCACCGCCGTCAAACTTGGACCCATCTTAGTTTAAAAGTTATTTGGATATCTGATTTGATTGACTATATTTCCTATTTTCCTAACAGTAAAAAAGTTAGATACTTAATGTGGTGTGTGCCATTAAATCCCCCTTTTATTTAATTTTGTTTTCAAAATGATGCTTAGCTCTCAGTTTGACATTTATATCTGTCATTTCTTGACTTGAAGCACTGTATTATTTATTAAATCTAAAGGTTCAATAAAAGATCCTATTTAAATATAAAATATGGAAATATTTTTATTATTATCACCACAACGATTTTTAAGACAATATTTTGTGGGTATTTAATACCTCTGTACAGGATTGGCTCGAATTCGACACTCATCATTGTGATTTCGGAAACCGTAAGACATACATGATCGGTTAAATAGAAGGCAAAGTTGCGCAATTTGATGCTGGATGTATGTGTATCTTATGTCTAATATTCATGAAATTTTCGGTTAATAAAGTAATTTCCGCTGTTAGATATCAATGAGTTGCAATAAAACATTATGAATATGTAATAAGTTTATTCTTTTTTTTTTTTTTACCTAAAAATGTTGTTCAGGGCCGTATTATGGTTAAATAAATATGCAATATTCTGGTGATGGAATTGTCTGTACGAAACGTCGGAAAATATCAAAGTGGCGATATATAGTGTTTTAAGAATGATGAAAGGATTTAATTAAATTGAAAAAAATATCAGGTCCGTATTTAAAAAAATTAAGTTGATGATGGTCGCCAGAAGCCGAAACGTCAGATTCAATATTTAATCACACAGAATAATAGAGCAGAAAAAGTGGCCATGAAAACGTGTTTTTCATTTTGAATTATCTTAACAAATATAGCCAGGAAACAATAGAAACCAAAATTGAAAATTCCGGTTTATTTCGAATATCTTCGGAAGTACTCGGAATATTTTAAAACGCAAAACGGCATTTTATTAAGCATCAAATTGCGCAACTTTGCCTCCATTTAACCGATCCTGTATCTCTTACGGTTTCCGAAATCCCAATGATGAGCGTCGAATTCGAGCCACCCTGTACATAAAAATATTTTTCTGTTAGTTTGTGATAGTTTGTTTTTAATAAAGCCCGGAATAACAAAGAACTGATCTTTTGTTATTTACATTTGCCCATAACCCACGTTTTAGACCATTAACAAATTTCTAAGCTTTCTCTCAATCTTTTAACATTCTTCACTGAAATGCAAATTTTTAGAATTAAAAAGAAAACTGGTTGAGGTTATTAGAAAAATTCACTCAGGTAGAAGACCTGCATTATTTTTGTATGAAATTCTATACTATGCATTTTTCTTGTTGAAGGTAACGAGAAAGTTTGTTGTAACTAGCAAAACTTACAAAAGCATTTTTGCAAATTGGAAAAAGGATTTAGGTCGGTCAGCTTTTAAATAACTTCCTTCAGAGCGCTTTGTGCTTAATAGTATGCATATTTGCATTGTAAAATGTCTTTTTGAATAATAGGTCAACAACCAAATTGACTTTAGCTTGTACGCCTGTAAAAATAAGTTGGTAAATTGTAGTTCGTATAATGTGTAATGGATGGTATTTATTTGGGTACACGCCAAAAATAAAATTAAAAGTACTAAAAAGCACAAAAATTTAAAGAAGTAAAAGATAATTAAAAATCGACGTTTCGGCGGCAAATCTGCCACCGTTGTCCAAGATAAATGGAATAAAATGGAATAAAAATAATAAAAATAATGTGTAATGGATGGTATTTATTTGGGTACACGCCAAAAATAAAATTAAAAGTACTAAAAAAGCAAAAAAATTTAAAGAAGTAAAAAGATAATTAAAAATCGACGTTTCGGGGGCAAATCTGCCACCGTTGTCAAGATAAATAGAATAAAAATAATAAAAATAAAAATTAGCATGTTATTAAGGGTTTTAAAATTTACAATTTTTTTATATTTTTTAGGATATTCTGAAATCTTTGACATTAAATTTTTTGACATTTAATGTCAAAGATTTCAGAATATCCTAAAAAATATACAAAATTTTTAAATTTTAAAACCTTAATAATAGTTTTTTTTAAATTATTTTTATTCCATTTTTCTTGACAAAGGTGGCAGATTTGCCACCAAACGTCGATTTTTAATTTTGTCTTTACTTCTTTTTTGCTTTTAGTACTTTTTAATCTTATTTTTGGCGTGTAATCCATAACATTTTGATATTATGAAAAATAAGGGTACCTTCCCCTTGAGCAAAATTAATATTATTTGACATACCTCGTATACCACTTTAAAAAATTAATCTGAAGATTGCATTTTAGGTTCTAGACCATGCAGAACTTTTATAAAGAATACCTTTTTTCCTAAAACTAATAATAAAAAAATTCCATATGGTGCGAACTTAAGTAGACAGGCTGTATATTGTATAATAAATTAATTTACCTGCGTTTATTCGCTTTAAGGACACTTGAAAAAATTAAAAATAAAATGCATAAACATAAACAAATAAAAAAAAATAAAACAAAAACAAATAATAAATCTTTTGTTTATTTAGTTATTATTATTTAGTATGTTTATATGTTATTAACCCACTTTATTTAAAACTTTTATATATATATTTATTATTTTAACACTTTAATTATGGTTTTTTTAATTTTTCCTTTTAATATTATTTTTATTTTATCTCTAACTCTAAATCTATCTAAGAGACCCAAATATCTGATTAATTTAAGAAAATATGAAAATATATGTATGTGCCTTTGAAATTTGAGGTTCTCTCTTGATTTTTCCAGTACTGCACCATCCCCACCCAGTTTATCCTGACTGGGTTTCAATGAGACCAACTGGGAAATGTACTTATTCAAATAACACAAAATGAATTTTAAAAATCGGTCCATATTTGATGGAGCAATCCATAAAAAATGTGTACAGTCGAAGTAGTCAAATATAGATTTTCCTTCTTATTTAAAGTCGGTAAAAATGCAAAATACTTTCAAGATTTACAATAAGTTAAAAAAGAAACAGACCAAAGTACAAACTCCTTGTCTATAACCGTACTGTACAGTGCGGCCAATCAAACTTGTCCACATTATAAATGCTTAACACATCGTTATTTTTCAACTTAATGAAATTATCCAAAAACCGAATTGTAGAATGAATTATTAAGTTATATTCTGTTTAATGTATGTTCTATACTGGTTAGGCAGACTCATTTATTCGATGGTAATTCGTTGGGTACACGCCTTAATCTAAGAAAAAATGGGACCTCCTCGTTTCTGGTGCCGGGGTATAGCGAGCTGACCTTGTTCAGCCCTATTGACCCTTATGAACTGGCCGGTCGCCTGAAACAAAATAGAAAAAACCCCCGAAAAATCCCAAAAAATTCTAATTAAAATTAGACGTTTCGGTGGCAAATCTGCCACCGTTGTCAAGATAAAATTAAGTAAAATAAAAATGTAAAAGTTAACTATTAACTATTTAAGATTAAAATTTTAAAAAAATTTAGGCTGGTACTTTGTAAGTTTCCAAAAAAATATGACCAGTATTCATTTACATAAAAGTAATTCATATATAAAATGTTAAACTTCTTATAATGTGTGTTTTATAGGAGTGGCAACCTAACAACGCCTTTCATTTAAAGAACTTAGATAGCGTGTTTTTATATATGAAACAATCATAACAATTAAAATTTATAATATAACTTTTACCATCGTGAAAAAGCTTATTATGACTTTAATATATACGAAATAATGCGAAATCACAAGACCATTTACAAGGAAGTAAATAAGAAACCTAGACCGCCACGAAAGTAGTGAATGTCTTCTTTGAACTGCTGGGTATGAACCCGGATTTGTTAGACTATGAGAGTACCTCATATTTATGTATTAAATCTTTTATGTCTGCCCGATAGTTTTAATGTATATACATACATATATGTCCAAGCATATGTCTTTATAGCTAAGTTTTAAAAATTGGATAATAAAAACCGCCAATAGCCTGTCAGCCCGTAAAACTGATTATTGACTATTAGCTTAGGCGGATTAGCAGTAGAAATGGTCATAAAAAAGAGCCTTACAGCAAACGAATGGTACAGTTTTGTTAAGTGCATTATACATATGTAAGAAAATCACTTCCGGACCAAAATATTGCGTTACGGGGTGAACGGGGGGTTTAAGGGTGAAGTTGTTTTTTTGCAATTTTAGGCTAAACAATAAATCTTATTAAAAAAAAGGTAAATGTAAAAGTTGTTAATGTTAAAAAACCTACAACTTACTTAAAAAATGAAAAACAGGGTGTTAAAGTTATAGGAAAAAAAATGCCTTTTTATCATAACTTTCCTACCACTCTAAATAATATGTCCACAAAATTTGGTACACTTCTTTTAACCATTAGGTACATTACATTTTTAGTATTGAATTTTTTTTAAGAAAAAAATAGTACGTCACTGCTTTTTCCTCAAAGAAATATTATTTTTAACATATTCATTTACTTTTAAGGTAATTTGACCTCTTGATATTTTTTAGTACGAAGAACCGTTTTCGTTTAAAAAATAAAAGCCATTTTGATATACGGCAAAATCGCTAAAATCTGATTTGATGTTTTGTGTGTAAAATTCGTTTTTGTCTAATTTGTTTAAAAACAAAGGTCAAAAATATACGATTTTTAAATTCTCTGAGCTAAAATACATCAATTGGCTATCTTAAATTTCTTTAAAAATATGGCAAAGTAAAAAATATGCCATTTTTCTTCTTAAATGGAATACCCTGTACAACTAATATTTTGCTAGTTCTAATTAGTTATTAAGCGACCGTTAAAATTATTAATTTATTTTATTGTTATCTACATCACTTTTTGTTAGTTCAGCAAGTAAGATTAATATTAAAATAAATCAATAAATTTACTAGTATTTTAGGTTTATGTACAAAATTTAAAAATTCGTCTTCTATTTCTAAAAATAATCAATCCATTGTAACACCGGATATCCTTACTATGACGGCTATTCAGGTGTAGTAAGTGAAGTGCCACTTTACCAAAAATAAATAATAAAACATAAAAAACATATTACTATTATTCAATTCATTTTTCTCATTTCTATTCCTTATTTGTAAAATTCGCCATGGAAAATCTAGCAGATAAATTAACCGCTGGCGCGAGTCGCTTTCCTCCGCTTTCGGCAACGCGACATCACAATCCGCGATCAGCAAGTGTATTGCAAATATAAAACGGACCGAAGTATACACCTCATGCGGGGTTTTGTTTACGCTTTGACGCTCCGTTGCCATGACAACGCTATAATTGCCGGCGGCCAGAATCGCGGGTGGGAGTATCAGGTGTATTGCTTGGTAAATCGCTAGCCTTAGCGCCTTTACACACTGACTGTTTTAGAGACTATAAAATAAACATTATCTATTAGGTGGAGTGCACTTTTCCGCGGTGTATTTTTTAGTGCTCGGGATTTTGATTATTAATTCTGGTTAGTGGAACGGAGTTTTTCTTGTCTTAAGCGTTTAAAAACTTTCTTAAGAAACACTATATCCCAAGATAGACTTTTATCTTTGGCCAATATTTCAATTCAAAGGAGCTTCTACAGGAACTGATAAAAACTCAACCATTTTATGAAGATATAATTGATAAATTTGCTGCATTAAAGGATAGAAGGATTGATTTGGTGTATAAAATTTAGGGTAATTTTTTAGAAACCTGCGGCAACTCCGATTTTAACGAAATTTGGTATACGGGGGTTTTCTGGGGCGCTGATCACGAATCTGAAACGTTTCGTTCTCGAGATATTCATCATCAAAGTTCAAATTTGAACTAAGCCTATTTTCACTATATTCCCCTTCTTTTTGCACACAATTCTTGATTTAAAGCTAAAGTGTCACACAATATTTGATTTTCACCTTTTAAACCCCGTTTTTCTACGTTTTTACATTATTTTTGCATTAAATTGCGTGGCCTTTCTTTGATAATGCGGCAACCACACATATACATAGGGCTTCATGGCACACTGGGATTGAAATGATTTAAAGTATAGCTATGCAATGTAATGCAAAAATAATGTAAAATACGTAAAAACGGGGTTTTAAAAGGTGAAAATCAAATATTGTGTGCCACTTTAGCTTTAAATCAAGAATTGTGTGCAAAAAGAAAGTGAAATATTGGCATAATTAAGATTAGTTTAAATTTCAAGTCTGATGATGAGTATCTCAAGAACAAAACATTTCCGCCAAAAAAGTAAGTCGATCAGCGCCCCAAAAACCCCGTATACCAAATTTGGTCAGAATGGAAGTTACCGCAGGTTTCTAGAAAATTTGCAAATTTAGGTAAGTTTAGATATTAAGACTTTTTACTTAGACTTTTGATAGTAGAAGTATTTTTAATTTTGCTAAAATGGTGAAGGCGCTTTTTTACCTTCCTGCACTACACCTGTTTTCAGGCCCGCAAGCCGCCACTGCTGCCTAGTACCGCAGGTGACGGCTACGTTCTGCGATAATTATTAGAGACATTCTGCACCATCTAAAAACAACAGACGTATATCTTTGCCTGCCTTATGGCAAATCAAGTTTAGTAAAACATAAGGCGAGTTACGGCCAATAAAAGCAGTTTAGACAGAGATTTTGCAACCTCTTCTAAGAAATTTATCTTGCAGTCTGCGCTTTCTGACCCATAACCTTATTTTTTGCCTGTGGTTCGCCGATTTTGAAAGTTTGCGAAAAATCAGTATTTACTTTATTCTCCATAAGTTATAATTGATTTTTTAATATATGCAAACAGTTCTCTTGATTTTGTTTTTTAAAGTAGATGTAAACAATGACAGTATAAGCAAAAAGCAAGTGTGCCAGATTGTAACATGTAAATTAATTACTGATTTAAACATCCTTAAAAATGCAAGTCCGTTTTAATTTCTTTACACTATTTTATTTTTCTTACTGCTATGAATTTTTCTGCTAATTATTCGTTATGTATCAATAATATTTTAATTAATACGGTATTAAAATTTCAACCTTCTTAAATAATCGATATTAAAATTTCTACAAATTTGGCAACCACGCAGTTTACCAACAACGATAAAGATAACGATAAGCTCTTCGGTATTCATCCGTAATTAAAGGGAGTCCGGTATGGTTAATAACGATAACGGATCATGTTTGGCGTTACTGCGCAGTCTCAGAATAAAGTTAACCACAACGGAATCCGTAAAAATAAGGGGTGCAAAATGTCTCTAATATATGGCGGATTACTTTTATAAAATACAAGCTTTAAACTTTGCAATTGGGATACGAATTTAATTCCAACCACTTTTTTAGGCACTTTATATGAAGACTACACCTGTACACCCTGTACAAATGTAGGTTTTTACCTATAGAAATATTAATTATGTTAATCCATCCATTTTATAGCAAAACACATAAATTAATATGATTGATAAATAACAGGTAACAAATAAAATATTTTTATTGGTCACTAAATATAGAAGATTTATTGTAGTTGGGTGAATAATCCGTTAAACATTTTATAAACAATGAGAATCCATGAAATAGAATGAACGCATTTCATTTTTACTAATAACTCTAAAACTGAAACATTAACTGCGTGATATACGAAGGCCGATCATTAATTTTTAAAAATTCGATATTATAAAATTATAGGAATATGCAATTGGGCGATTTTTTTTCGCTGAAAACTAAGTAGGATAAGTTATATTTATGTTAAAAGACAAAAAGCTGCATTTTTGTTTGCCCAATTTAAAGTAAATATCAAAAAAATCACAGAAGTCACTGCACTCACACTAACAGTGCATTTAGTGACGTACATTTTTGTGTTAAAAATATTTGTTCATGTGCAACCATAAAAGAATAACATACCTACGGATAAGAGAAACCATAGCATGCTAAAATTTTCAGTACCGCTTTTGCGGCAGGCTTGGCGGCAGTTTACACTTTAAATGCGTCGGTCGAAACCTCGCCTCGTGTAACATCAGCGGTGGGGAGACACAGTAAGCTTACTGAAATGACTAACTGGCGGTATTTCAACGAGAAACGAATAAAATTATATTGGGAGTTTTCGCATGACCTGTCCTTAAATCGGCTATTCCATGATAACTCTTATAATTTCCTTACTCTATGGTGCAACTCAAAACGATATTGGGCTTAATATTTTAATCAACTTAAGGCTAAATAAACCTACGCAATAAATTATACTGAAATATTTTTGAAAATCTAATAACGAATATTTAAGATCTAATAAAAAAAAACGAAGTTTTTGACAAAGTTTAGCCCCTCGTATGTTGGAAACAATGCAAAACATTTCAGAACTTATGTTTATATAAGTCGGTCTATATAGGGTCGCGGCATTCGGTCTTATTGCTTTGACGTGTTATGACGTCACATCTCCCATTTTTCGGCCATGTTGTTCAGTGCCGGAGATATACAGTTTATTGTATTAGTAGAACAACCGTTTACACAACAGTTATTAATTATTATTAAGTTGTAAATTCTTTTTCTTTAAATAAAAAACGTTTGGAATTACAATCACTTCCAAAACAATGCAAAATGAAATGCGCAAATTCTAGACGCCACTGGATTGATCATCAGATTTGATTATTACCCAGTCTTGCCAACTTTTATCTGTGGAGGATGTGTCGCAACCTTATAAATATAAAAAGTAACCTTGTGTATATGATCTTTTTCATATAATAGCTGTAGAAATACGCCCTTATTATTACCCCAATTTGGAAGCACCCTGTATATAAATATTGATGAGTGCTTCTAATAAGTCAGGAGCCTAGTTTCAAAATGTACAATCTCGATTTATACTTTTAAATACAACAGTGACAAAAATGTCCCAATGGTTATACTTTTAGCGCTGAATTTAAATAAATCTCTTTTTAGGCCATGATTAAGTACATTTATAACAGGGTGTTCCAACTTATGAAAGAATGCATTACATTTAATGTATGTATATGTAGGTCCTTTATTCATTTTTATTCGATATAACATAACAATCTCATTTTGGACAAAGAATACCAATCCATAGAACCCCACAAGTGAGATTTCAGCATACCCTAAAAATTTTTAGTACCTACCGCGACCAACAGATGGCGAAAATAATACGATGTCGCTTTGCTAATACGTTTACCATCAGAAATTGATAGCAGTCGCTGACGAGCAGTCGGCCCGATCAGTTAGAGTGAGGATATACGCAAAATTTAATAAAAATAAAATCCCCGATAAATGGTAGTATCCATAAGATTATTAAATTTATGATTTCAGAATAGGATATATCGATGGGTTTTTGACAAAACATCGTAAGCGACATTCGTCAGTTTTACGGGAAACCTTTTTTTCATTGGCTTTATTTCAGATGAAGATGTTCTATATTGGTTCGGCGGTTCATTTAATTAATGGTAGTTATTTGGGTACACGCCAAACAATAAATTAATAGTACCAAAAAACCAAAAAAATAAAGCAAGTAAATAAAGAACTGAAAATCGACGTTTTGGTGGCAAGTCTGCCACCGTTGTCAAGATAAATTAAATGAAAATAAAAAATTTAAAAATTAACTGTTATTTAGGTTTAGAATTTTAAAATTTTTAGCTTTTTTAGGAGGTTCTGAAAATTTTGACATTAAATGTTAAATATGTTTGTATTGTAATTCAAATTAAGAAGAAATCTAAAATAAAAACATTTAGATCTCGGCTTTTCTTTAAAAATAATGCGATGGGAAGAAAAAATCGTTTCCCGTAAAATTGGCGAATGTCGCTTACGATGTTTTGTAAGAACACATCGATATATCCTATTCTGAAATAATAAATTTAATAATCTTATGGATACTGGGTCCATTTATCGGAGATTTTATTTTTATTAAATTTTGCGTATATCCTCTCTTACTGATCGGGCCGACTGCTCGTCAGCGACTGCTATCAATATCTATATTCTGATGGTAATCGTATTAGCAAAGCGACATCGTACTACTTTCGCCATCTGTTGATCGCGGTAGGTACTAAAAAATTTTAGGGTACGCTGAAATCTTACTTGTGGGGTTCTATGGATTGGTATTCTTTGTTTTGGAGATTGCACCTTGAAACTAGCCCCTCAAGTGCAAATTACCTAATACACTTTTTTAAAAAATTTAACCGACTTTAAAAAATAAAGTTAAGTAATAACATATGGTACTAAAGTATAAAAAATGTTTGCTTATTTGGTTATTAATATTTAGTAGTTTAGCGTATATGTTATTACCCGCTGAGTTTTGAGTTTTCATATGGATGTCGGTGCCAAGTGAAACATTTTTGAGGAGCAAAGAAAAAATCTTTTTCGTAATGAACAGAGAATAAGCAAAAGTAATATTCTATTCTTACCAACTAAAAAGATGAAGACCAAAAAAAGGTCCTCACATACATCAACACAACACTTTTCAGGGACAAAAAATTAAAATCTTCACCCACGTACTCGCCGCCACTGATTACCCGACTAATTTTTTTATTTTAAAATTTATTGTTTTTAACTTTCTCGTTAGTTTTATTTTTTTTTTTTGAAGTCGGTTTAATTTTTTAAAAAAGTGTTTATTTTTCAATTATTAGTATATTTTTGGCTTTCTAATTTATTATATTACTATACACAACCAGTACCTTTTTCAAAAAATACATTAAATAGCACAAGGACATGTAGTTTGATTGGTTTGAAACGTGACAGACGGTCATGCAAAACTATCACATTGGAGGGTCATGGTTAGTTCTGATTTTTTATTTTTTTAATTTCTTAATAAAACGAAATAAAAAAAGATTTAACTAACCAAAACTAACCATGACCTCCCCAATGCCATTCAATTAAATTACACGTCCCTGTGCTTTTTACTGTAGTTTCTCTTTTCTGTTCAGTAAAAAAGTAAATTTTTGTTATAGGATGTAATAGCAATTTGTAAACTGCTTTCGTATTATTATAATATTTGTTTAACGCTAACACTAATAGGTGGCGCTAGTACAGCTTTGTCGCACGAACAAGGTACGGCAGCAAAAAAACAATAGGTCTAGTGCCTATCCTTCTCTTGCCATATCCTGACTTAGTTTTTTATCGGCCTACCGCGCAAGTGTACTCTTTCAAATAAAAAAGAATTTTTAAAATCGGAACGAATTGATAACCTCCTCGTTTTTGAAGTCGGGTAAAAAATCCAGTCATACAGACTAAATAGTTATTCTCCCTCGTAACTACAAATATACGTAATTACAAATTGTTATTAGTAGTGTGGGCAGTTCGGTTTAATTTTTTCATGTGATAAGATTAATCATACCCATTGTAGTCATTTGTTTTTCGAGGAAACTTCATTATTTTTTAGATAAACAAATAGCATTTTAGTGTTTCTAAAAATTTAATGCGCAATGCCTTTCAACCGAATCTTATATTTACGATTCAAAATTAAAAATAAACTGTTACATTTTTAGGCACTAGTGTACCAAGGGAGGGACGAAAGGGGCGATCCGCCTCGGGCTCCCACTTAGAGGGGCCTCCCAAACGGGGGTCCTCAAAGAAAAAAGATACATTGGATTTAGTTTTTTTTTGCTATTTTTTAGTACCAAAATACAAAAAGGGTGACCACAATCTTGGTAAAGTATATCAGTTGGAAGGGGGCACCATTTGGAGGAGAAGAACTTTTTTTGCTTGTCAATTTTTTTTTTTAACTAGGAAAAGGGACTATAAAAGTAACCATATTATTTTGCTTGTCAAAAATTAATTCCAAAAAAGATAGGGGTTCCAACTTTGCTTTCCGCCCCGGGCCGCGATACCTCTACGTACGTCGCTGTTTTAAAGGTTACTTTTTTAAGTCATTATTTGACCAGGCTTAAAATTTTATTTCACAGTTTAACCGAAAGTAAATTCAAGAATAAAAGCTTTACTCTCTTCAAAAATGCCAAAACCAACTATGCTCTCATTTAATAAAAAATATTGACGATTAAAAATGATCGAACGGATTAAATATCTGATAATACCGTTAAATTGCAAACATAAATGTATATATTTTTCTATTTATACTTTTTTTGTACTGCGAGTAATATCTTGGCCACAATTTAAAGGCAAAATATGTATTTTATTTTATTTAATTCAATAAACTAAATTTCTTAAAAAAACACATTTTTTCATTTAATTACTTCTGTAGTTGTAGTACTTACCAAGATTAGCTATAGCTGATATTACAAGGGTTTATCGATAAAGAAATAAAGATAAGAAGTTTTTATCTATTTATAAACCCAATGTTTAATGTTTTTTCCATTGTAGGTACCTACTTATTTCGCCTACCACTTTACTTTTATAAAGTGCAATGCTATTTGTTATAATTACTTTATTAATTAATTGCATATACATGATATACAACCAATTGGTCATTAACTGATCGTAATAGAAAAATAAAACAAAAGTTAAAAATTATAATAACGACTGTCTAAAACCATTATCACCACAATTCTATTTTTATTGATTATAGTGCTGCTATAATCTAACTAAAAATATTTCTTAATTAGTTAAATGTAGAATAGAATTTTTATTACACATTGAAACACAGTGGCATAGCTAATATGGGGCTAGGCGGGGCCACCAAGCTCAGGTGGACCCTTTGATTTGAAAAGAAAATGTGTGAAGGCAGGTGAAAAAGTGAAGACTCTCTTAAAATATTTTGGGGTGGTCAGTAATAAAAAGGTTTAAATAAAGTCGTTTTATAAGATAAGAACCTTTTTATTTGCTCTTTATAATTTTTTATTCCTCCTCGATATTTGCAATATTTTTGCCACTCTGAATGCATCCTGCCGGCGCCCATGACTAGGGTCCTACTTTAGTTTTTGCCCCAGGGCCCCTGCTAACCTAGCTACGCCACTCTTGAAACATTTTGTTTAAATTATTTAAAAATTAAAATTTTAAAAAAGTATATCTCCTTTAGAATTGCTATTGTCAAAAAAAAAAGAAAATATAGTATATTGTAGAATGACGGACATAAAAGTGGCTTAAGCAAGTTAATTAAACAAGTAACTAAAAATATATACCGGGTGACAACGAAATTACTATACAGCAAATTATTTTCTTTAGTGCAACCGTATAGTTTTCAAATTTTGGAACGTTATATTGTATCACCGGATGTCCATTTAAGAAATAATAACATCTGTGTATTACTTCCGGTTCAACCGGAAGTGATATAAACTTTGGTATTTTAAATATAACACCCTGAATATTTTTTAGGTTTAAAATTTTACAAGTCATTCCTGATATAAAACCTTAAATAATCCATAACCTACCTTTTTTGGTTTGGGAGAAAATGGCAATTGAAAATGTCCAAACGACAGTACAAAATGCAGTTTTACAGGAAAACAAATAAACATCACAAACATTTAAAATGCTTAAAATATTTCTCTTAAAAGGCTCTACCTTAGGGACCATTAAAATACTACTTCCTCCTTAACCGGAAGTGCTGTAAAATTTGAACTTCCAAGTATGATAACTCTGGTAATTTTAATGAAACACCCTATATTTTTAGCATTTAAATTCTTTAAGCTATTTCTAATATAAAACCTATAATATACCTATAACCTATCTTTTTAGTTTTAGAGAAAACGGAGTTTGAAAAGGTCCGAACGTCGTCAGGAAATTTTAAACGCCGTTTTCTCTAAAACTATAGAAATATTCTGGTTTTATATCAGAAATAGCTTAAAAAATTTAAATTTTAAAAATATATAGGGTGTTTCATTAAAATTACCAGGGTTATCATACTTAGAAGTTCAAATTTTACAGCACTTCCGGTTAAACAGGAAGTATTATTATAGTGGTCCCTAAAAGTAAAGCCTTTTAAAAGAACCATTTTAAGTATTTTAAATTTTTGTGATGTTCATTTGTTTTCCCATAAAACTGCATTTTTTGTTGTCGTTTGGACATTTTCAAACGCCATTTTCTCCAAAACCAAAAAACTTAGGTTATGGATATATTTAAGGTTTTATATCAGAGAAATATACAGGGTATTTAGTTTAAAATACCAAAGTTTATTTCACTTCCGGTTAAGCCGAAAGTAATACACAGATGCGGTTATATCTAAAATTGGCATCCGGTGATACAATATGACGTCCTAAAATTTGAAATCTATACGGTTGCACTAAAAAAATAAATTGCTGGATAGTAATTTCGTTGTCACCCGGTATGTATTTTATTTGTCTACTTGCGTAAGTACTAAAATCAGTGGTCTTAGTCTTACATGCTGCAAGTACCTACATTTAGTTAGGGGACGTCCATAAATTACGTGAGAAGTTTTTTCAATTTTTTGACCCTCCCCTCCTCTGGTAAGATTTACTTTAAACCCCTCATCCCCGTCCCTCAAACTTACATTACATTTACAAGATTTTTTATGTCATCATCGAAAATTTTATTAAAATAATTTTAAAGAGCAAAAAGTCGACCCAAATGTGGGACCTGCCCGAATTTCGTGAAATTTTTCCTGTGGAAGAAAAATTACATTTTATTTACACAGACCCCACTCCCTCCACGGTGAGATTTGGTGAGTTTCAGCTCGTCCCCCTCCCTAAATGAGGCACGTAATTTATGAATGCCCCCTTACAAGATTAAGCTACTCGACACGTTAAAAGGGGTACAAACAGATTGTATTGTTATATTTACTAGAACAGCGTTTCTTAACCTGTGGTACCCAGACCCCTGGGGGTCCGCGAGCACATGTTAGGTGGTCCGCAGTCTTATCTATGGACGTTTAAATTAAGTTTTTACAAAATGGCGGAGTCAAAAATTCGTTAAAAAAATGATCTACGCACTACTCAAGACGTTTATTTGTTACTATGGTTAGTATTTTTGGAAATATGTTATTCTATAATTTTTTCTCAATATTATAAACGTAAAACGTAAGTCTAATATACTTATTAAAAAAATAAACAAACTACGTATTTTACGTATGGGTGGAACTAGCCAAAAAATACTTATTAACAGATGACAAAAATATTTTAAAAAAATCTTAAAATCGTTTATATTATTTATTTAAAATTATTATAGTACACATTTTTTTATTCAAAATTAACATTATTTTGTATCCGTATTTATAAATACTTAGTTGCTCTGTAATAGAGTTAATAATAATTGTAAAAACTAAAGGCTGAAAGATCTTGGTTAACAGCTTTGCGGACAGTATTGTATAATAAAAATTGTATAATAAGTAAAAAATACAGTAAAAAAATACAGAAAAGAAATATCAAAATATTACATCAATTGTTAAACAGAAAAACATGCTTTCAAGCTATTTAAATCTGCGCCAATGTACTGCCAACTTCCTATGTAAAATTTAATTCTTAGTTGATAATTAGGACAAAAACTTTTATACTTACCCCCCTCATGTGACGAATTTTTCTTAAAGCCACATTGATTTTAAGAAAATTACCGGCAAATCAAGAAAAACGGCACATTTCGCATTGGGGATGCGACTGCAGCTGCAACTGTGCAGCCGGCCAAGCATGCGCTTGTCCGAATTCCTAGACATGATGGCAAAATTTGCGACGCATTTAGGCTAGACTGGGGTGTGGGGAAACCGCCCTCTGGCCTTTTTCTTTGGCATATTTTGTAGTCAAGGGAACTATGATATATCATTAGAACTGAACTTTTAATGTTAAAACATCCTTTAAACAAATTATTTATTTTTAAACGATTAAAAAAAAAATCTATGTTCGAATGTATATAATTTTTTATGTATCTTCACAGATTACTCCGCGAATTGTGTACCGATGTTATTTTTTGTTATTCGGGCTTTTTCACTCTTGACTTGGCGCCCTTTTGGCAAAAAATAATAATTCATAAAAATATTAATGTTTGTTTTAAATGCTTTTCACAGAACAAAGCAACAGCTATTAATAACATATTATCATTAAAAACTACAATAATTACAATAGCAATATAAATTTTTTAAATAGAATAGCTTATAGTCTGGGGGCCAGGGCTGTTTCAGAGTATATTCCTATGGCTGGATTTTGACGCGCAAAATTTCACTTATAACTCGGCTTGATTTTGAGTAAAGTAACTCTGTAGTAGCTGAGGGAAAAAATACCAGATTTAAAATTAAGCCTCAATCTTTAATTAAAATATTATTTGTAGCAAAGTTATTACAATTATAAACGGATATTTTTTAATAAAAAAGACATATAATTTGTTTATACGGTTTTTTAGCTAATAAAAATTTACATTATAGCCAAGCAAGTTATATATTTAAATTGTACGATCCAAGACAAGGAATTTGGTGCATAACATGTTTAATTTAAATATATTTTTTCATATGATAAATAATAAATAAAATATAATAAGTATAAGTGTACGTAAGGTCAGGAATTAAAATAATTTCGACAATACGATTTTATTTTTCACTAAAATTAATAAATACTTATTTTAATTTAATTTTTACATATTATGTTTTTCTTTATTTAATTAATTTTTTTTTAAATAATTAAAAATATTGTACATGTATGAAAACAGATCAGTCGCCATGCAGCGCTTCAGAAGGTAGACGATTCACCTGAAACCTGTAGCTTTGTTGTTATTGGCAGGTATGAGAAAATTAATGCACATATGCCGCATCACTTTCCGTACCAGTGGCGAAGCCAAAAAATTTTGAGCTGCCGTTTGACATATGACTCAAACATTTTTTATTTAGGACACTTATAATAGGTGAAATAATTGCTTGTTTTTTCTGATTGCATAATATATCATATAGGTGGCTTACTCAGCTTACGTCAAATATTGAAAAATATGATTTTAAAAGATGGCACAGGCTTATCTGTTCTTTAAATACCTTGTATTTCGAGTTCGTCATCCTTACCAGATATTTCTGTAAAAAACCGTACTTGCCATACAATAAACGTTATACACTAAACTTGGGTAACTTTCAATTTTTTGACTTTTAATTTTTTTTTTTTGTTTTTTTGCTCTATTATGCTGACATGGAGAATCCATAAAAAATAAAAAAAAAATCAAAAATAAAAAATTCATAAATCTTAAGTTTAATTAATATAACTTGTTTATTATTGTTGTTGTAACTAATTTTTGGTTTTTTTTTTTACAGAAATGTCTCCTGAGCTAAGGGATGACAGATTCGTTTTTAAAGAAAAATATAAAACAATTTAAAAACAGATAGAAGCCGCAATGCGTCTTTAAAATCATAATTTTTCCAATATTTGACGTAAAAATTTATTAAACCACCTACTATGATATATTATTTTAATCAGAAAACAAGCAATTTAATTACCTAATCATTTATAGGTGTCCCTAATAAAAAAAAACATGTTTGGGTCATATGTCAAAAATGACAGCTCAAAAAATTTTTGGCTACGCCACTGGATTCTACGGAAAAAGGTGTCTGTATAATGTGCAATTAGTTTTCTCGTATCTGTAATAACAACAAAGCTACAGGACCTTTTCAAAAGTGAAAAAATCGAGAATCAACCCTGTATCTCTGAAACGCTTCGCGATAGCGATGATCTGTTTTTACCATAAATGTTTTCTCCAAAAAGAGCTCGAGGATGGGGTATCGGATTTTAATATCTCTTATGGTTTCCAAGTTTCCCATAAGGGACAACCAAAATGGGACACCCTGTACATGACTCGTATCAGAAATTAATATTCACACACGTGATATCGTCGCACTCGGCTATCGCGTCGTACAACAGCATTTTCACTCGTGTACAATATATCACTTTCGACACTTGTTATGTATTATACTATTGTATAAATGCTAAGGATTCGCATGCATAAATATACTTATTAACAATTAACAAGTACTATCTTAATTATTGGAAAAATTTAAAAAAGTGACAAATATAAATTTACATTTTACAAAACTAAATATATATTAAATATTTAAGTAACGAATAAATGTTTATAAAAAACTAATAGTTGCAGCTACTAACTAAACAAGTACAATCTTATTTAATAAATGCGCGACAACCTAAAAGCGCCAAAAATCGCATCCCTATACAGTCCAATTGGACAGGCCCCGAACTTCCCACTTTGTTCGTTCTTTTATCCCTAGAGTTTCTAGAATGTGGAACCTGTTGCCCGCGGAGATCTTTCCTTTCCCCCAAATCGTTAAGTATTTAAGTCCCGTGTCAACAAACTTCCTCTTACCTCGCTTAAGACACCCACGGTACGTTAGTATTTGGGCTTTTAGCCTTCGTGGTTTGTCCAAAGATAAAAAAGTATTTTCATACTGTACTTACATCATTATAAAATATTATTGTTCAATCAAATAAGAAATAAATAAGAAAATATGTAAGAAATAATTTAGATTAGATTAGATTAGATTAGATTAGGAGGTGGATTGCATATCCTCTAACACTGCAACCTGCTCAGGTTTATTGTGTGTCCTCCGTCCATAGGTTAGAGTACGCTATCCAAGCCGGTCTGTTTAATCAGACTCCACAAGCTTGAAACTGGCCCCTTGGTATATCTTGCCGCTTTAGGTTTTTCTTCACCCAGCCTTGCAAACCGCAGACGACAAAGGGCTTCGCAGTAGCACCATACGTGTTCTGCGGTTTCTTCCTCCTCCTGGCAGAACCTACATAGGTTTTCTTCTGCCAGGCCCATAGTTTCCATGTGTTTATTCAGTCTGCAATGACCTGTCAGTTGACTCACTATTATTCTTACTGCCTTCCGGTTATAATTCAGAAGGTCTTTTGTAAATTCTGGCGAGTAAGCCATGATGAACACTTTCGCCTGAGGCTGTCCTGGTGTTCTCCTCCACCAGTCTTGTGATTCCCTCATAATCCATGATGTAATGAATGACCTTACCTGGCATGATGGAATACCACAGTAGGGCTCAGGACCTACCATTGTCCTACCAGCCCCTCCATTGCCAATTGCCAAAAGAAATAATTTAGGTAAATAAAATAGGTATATATTTATTTTAGTGAAAAATAAACTCATATTTTTGAAAATATTGTAATTCATGGCCTTACGTACGCTCATACTTATTATAAATTTTACTGTTTTAGCCGTTCGGCGCCCAATTTAAAACTGATTTATTACTTAAATTATACATATTATACACCAAATTCTTTGTCTTCGTAATATTTAAATATGTAACTTACTTTGCTATAATGTAAATTTTTAGTAGCTAAAATACCGTATAAACAAATTATATGCCTTTTTTATTAAAAATAATCGTTTATAATTGTAATAACTTTGCTATAAACAATATTTTGATTAAAACTTAGACTTAGTTTTAAAGCAGGTAATTTTCCCTTTAATTTGAGCTGTTACAGAAATACCTTTACTCAAAATCAAGCCGAGTTATAAGTGAAAATTTTCCTAAATGCCGTAACGTTTATAAATTTTGCAATGTTTTTGCACTAATTTGTCATATATCCGGTTCTAACAATCAGATAAATGCTCATAAAACGCAATTTTATAGATTTTTTTAAGGAAAATTTTTATAAAAAAAATGTTTCCATCTCGTTTAGTTTAGGAGCTAAAGCCTTATAAACAAAAAATCATAAGTTCGCGAGTTTTTAAATCGGGAAATAACTATTGCATATTGATAGCGCAAAAATTATAAGGAACTGCCGAAAATTAAATGCTTTATTAGGAGGTAGTTTTTAGTTTTAAATTTAGTATTGCTTAGGTATTTTTGGACAATATTTTAAAGGAAAGCGACAAAAACTATAATACTTATTTTTTATTGTATTTTATAAACATAACTAATACCATTAATTCCAAAAAATTAAACAATAACCAATTAAATGAGGTGCTGATTTTCAGAAAAAATAACAATAAAGCTGTTATTGTCACTCTTTCCGCGGTCTTCGAGTAGTGGTTAAAAACCGCTACGAATTCCCTGATTTTATTGGTCAAAAATTACACGTGATTATTGCGTTATTGAGGTTAAGGCTTTTGGCGCTTTTCTTGTGTGTTTTTTTAGTTCTGTGTGGTCACAGAACAACATTCTTAAGAGTCAAATAAAATCAATAATGCAATGTTAATAATACAGACAAGATGCAAAATGAAAGAGTATCAATAATTGTGAGTACTTCTTATTTTTAAGGAAGTCAAAGGGTGAACAAAATTTAGAAAACATTATTAATCGAAAGCGAAACAAAAATGTCAAGGTTCTGTAAAGTTAAATCATTCATGTATTAGCAAAATCACATTAAGAAAGCAGGCAAACAAACTTCATATCATAAGAATAATTACTCATTATAACATAACATAACATTAATTGTACAAATATTGTCATTTTATAATAGGTACTGTCGCAAATAAAATAATATACTCCCCACTTAGTTTACTAAATTATATCTATTTTCAAATAACTCTGTGATTTTTAGAGTGCCTTAAACCTAATATTACAAAAACTTTTAAAAACGGACTATTGGTACTTAAATAAAATATTTTTACGCCATTTAAACTCTAAGTTAAACTATACAAGTTATTTGCACGTTATTTTTATTTAAAATTTATCAGCTTAAATTATTTAAAAAGCCCGCGCTGTCAGCCGTCATGTTCGGACCAATAAGGATGCAACATCCACTTGACCAGGTTCCAACCAATAGAATCTTGGAATGCATAGCGGTTTTTAACGAAGTGATTTCTAAAGCCTCGAAGTTTCTACGTTTTGGTCGATTGAACACCATGGTGTCCTCGTATGAGTCAGGAGGTGCGCATGCCTTGCGGAAATACGTCAGTAGTGAAAGTGACGGTTATGCGCGATAACAGTAGCAGCCACTGGCTTGAACAGTCACAATCTGTGCATGTTCAGAAGTTCATCGCTGTTGTTGATGTTTACAAGTGTTTCTTATTCATATGCTAGGAAAGTCTGGGAGTTTCGAGCTCCGATTTTCTCATCCGTAGGATTGCCTTTCCAAGGACAAAGCCGGAAAAGCTTATAAGCAATAGCTTATATGACCGGATACGGGAGACCAAGGGAATCGACTTACGTATCAGAGCCATACAAGCAAAGAGATCAGATAGGTCATTGAAAGCTGTTATTGTGATGCAGAGACGTTCGTCCCACAAACAAGTTAAAAAAATAGCGTTAAGTACGTCTCAGTAACCGGAAGATCATTAAAAAAATTGGTGCAACCAAAAACAGCAATAAAAACTTTGATAACTGCCGGATTCTAGAAAAAACACTATATGTCAATAATATGAAAATTGTGGTAAAGATAATTTATACAGGGTGTTACAGAATGTTGTTAAAAAAATTTAGAGGCAGATTTTACTATTGAAAATATTAAAAACAAATCATATAAACATGGGTCCGATAATTATTCGTTCTCAAGATAAAGTGTGTTGTATTTTTTTTTAATGGAACACTATATTATTTCACCATCAAACAAAAAGTCAACATGTGTTATATCCAATTTATACCAGTTTCGGAAATATGTGCAACTTTAGGAATTTGATAGTAAATTGGCATTTTTCAAATAAAAGACCCTGTATATGACATCACAATTAAATAGGTATTTTTAATAGCTTTATGAAAATACCACATTTTATATGTTTATCTCTTATAGTTTTGTAAATATGGCCATTCAAATTTACAAATAGTGGATATACTACTTTTATCTATCTGACGCTTAACTTAGTGCTTAGAGTTGTAGAAATATTGGAAATTTAATAATTTTCAGATTTGGATGGCCATATTTCCAAATCTATAAAAGATAGATATATTAAATGTGTTTTTTACTAAAGCTCTTTAAACTATCTATTTAATGGTGATGCAATATGGAGGGTATTTAATTTAAAAAGCGCCAGTTTACTATCAAATACCTGAGGATGGTCATATTTCCGAAACTAGTAAAAATTGGATATGTATATTACATATTGACTTTTTTTTGAGCTCTTTTTATAAATTTTTCGAATGGTTCCATCTGTCTATCTATGTAACGGAATCTTTGAGCCTAATTTTAACCAACTTCCAGCTATTCGATTTCTTTGAAACTTTGCACACGTGTCAAGGACCGATGAAGATGCAATAATTTAAAAACAGTATCCCGTTATCTTTTTTTGAATCGCCAGGAAAAAAATTCCATTATATTATAAAAACAACACCTAGATGCCATCTGTTGGCAACATTCTCAAACTTTGCTATTAAATGAAGAAGAAATTTTTTAGTTTTTACACAATTTGGTTAGTTGCACCATTGGTGTTCAATTTTTATGAACAATATAAAATATAGGGTTAGTTGCACCATTGGTGCACTAATTTTTATGAACAATAACAGTTAATAAATGCCGTTAACACGCTTTTTTATTAACTTGGGTTGTAACTATCTGGCTATGTAACGGAATCTTTGAGCCTAATTTTAACCAACTTCCAGCTATTCGATTTCTTTGAAACTTTGCACACGTATTAAGGAAACATGACAATGCAATAATCTGCAAACAGTATCCCCTGCTATCTTTTGGACTCGCCAGGAAAAAAATTCCATTATATTATAAAAACACCTAGGTTGCCATCTGCTGGGCAACATTTCAAACTTTGCTATTAAATGAAGAAGAAATTTTTTAGTGGGTTGCAATATATTGGAAGCAACGGTCCAAACATTGCCTGGGATTGCCATCTGTTGGCAAAATTTCAAACTTTGCTACTTAATGAAGAAGAAATTTTTTGGTGAGAGGCAATCTGTTGGAAAAATTTTAAAATTTGCCACTCTTGTTCATTAAAAAAATGTTTTCGCCATTTTGTCAAGAGTAGCAGAAACTAAAAATGAAAAATAATTAATAGCTTAAAAAAACTAAAAAAACACGCTTTTATATGAGCCGAACTAGGAATTAGAAAATAATTTTTCATTAAAAAAAAATATTGTCATTTCATAGTAAAAAGCGTGGGGTGATAAATATATTAAATGTTATAATTATTATATTTGCAAATATCTATGATGGAAAAGTTATGAAAAATAGTAAAATGCACCCCACGCTTTTTACTATGAAATGGCAATATTTTTTTTAATGAAAAATTATTTTCTAATTTTTAGTTCGGTTGCATATAAAAGATTTATTTCAGTGTCATAACATGGATCGTTGGGCCAATTTGTTATACTTCAGGGGCGGTCATATCGACTTTCTGAGGGGGGCATTAGACCGAGTATATTTCCGAATTCCGAATATTTTTATTGTTGTTCCTTACAAAAAACTCCCACGTATTTCAAAAGCAACAAAAAATAAGGTCCTTACTTCTCACTTTCAATTCCATGATCACCCTCACCCCTCGGACCAGCCCTGAGGGGGGGCATATTATCGTTAAATGCCCAAAATGCCCATATTTACCATTATATATGTATCAAATACAAAAGATGTGGCATTAAAGGGGGGCCATGGCGCCCATGGCCCCCCATATGACCGCCCTCTTATACTTACAGTGTCGAACTGGGCCACCGTGTCGAATATGGTGGGCCACCTTGTATATAAAAAAAATCATTTATACTAATTTTCTTTTAATGTTTCATTGATTTTAGTCGTATTGGAGACCATTTGGAGGAATACATCCCAAATTTGGAAAGTTTGATTTTGACAGGAAACCAAATTAAAGATCTTGGAGATCTTGAACCATTAACATCTTTAGAAAAATTGACAACCCTAAGCCTTATGCATAATCCTGTAACTGCAAAACAACACTTTAGGTTATATGTTGTATACAAACTACCACAGTTAAAATTACTTGATTTTAGAAAAACTAGGACTAAAGAAAGGGAAGAAGCTGAAAGCATTGTTCAAGAGTAAAAAGGAAAGGAGATACAAAAGAAAATTATTAAAGATCAAAGACTTTTACTCCAGGAGGAAAATATGCATAATATTGCTAAGAGTAAAAGTAAGATATAGATTAAGATAAGAATCATTTTCAGTAATATATGATTTAGAAATAGTAACATACTCTGTTCTTATTAACAGGATTGTCTGATGAGGAAATAAGAAAAATTCGAGAAGCTATTAACCGTAGCTAACTCACTTGGAGGAAGTAGAAAGGTTACAAAAATTCTTCAGTCTGGTCAAATACCTGGCAATGAATTTGATAGTAAGTGGTATTTTTAATACAATTACATAGTGTAAACCTGATAGTTTTAATTAGAAATACTTTTGAAACTCACTAGCATGCCTTTATTAAAAACTATATGGACTCCCTGTGCAATAACGAACTTACCGACCTTTTTAGAGTTTTGAGAAAAATAATGAAAAATATATTGTAAAAGTGGTTTCAATTTAAATATTCTTTAAAAACAATGCAATGCCAATGGTACATTTTAATATGTTCCGGATACATATGGAGCATATCATCAAGAGAGAGTAATAAATCATTTAATTTTATGGCAATTCGCTTTCTGTGTTAGTCCGAGTATAAATATTTTTCTTCAATTCTACCTGTAATGTACTGATAAGGCATTATAATTTTAGGCCGGCAGACTCCGTTCTAATATTCGTCAACCTCTTGGGTTAAATACAAAGGAATAACAGATGTTTACCTGTATTTACGTGGGAATAATGTGATAAAAACCTTGACAGTGGCGGTGCGCTTGAGTTTATTTTTGGGAACTTACCCTTTTTAAACAGTTTAGGTAAAATGAAAATCTTGTTTCTTTTATATGTGTAAAAAATTATTTTAAAATTTATAGTATATCAATATTGTACAGTTGGTATAATTATAGTTAATAATAACCATTTTAATAATACACATTAAAAATGCATAGTCAAAAAATAATTATTTAAAATATAATCTATACCTAATTAAATATGCTACATAATCTACATCTAGTTATTCACATTCTTCCATATCTGACATACTATCACTACTTGAGTCATATATGAGTCTACTTGTATAATAATTAGAGGTTCAACAGTTGTATCTACTATTATATCCAAAGACCACATTTTATTTTCTACTTTCTAATACATGTTCGAATGTTTTCTAAGTATTAATTATTATTATTATTAATAATTAAATCCAAATTGTTGGTTGGATCCTTATTGCATAATGGGGTCCAATATTATGGAGTTTGTCTTATGCATGGTTTTTAACTATACCTGCATTTTTAGGATTTTAATATTTTGAGAATAAGACTCGGAAAAGGTATTCTTTATAAAAATTTTGTTTCATCTAAAATGTAAAGAGCTGTGATACAGGGTGTTTAAAATCGCGAAAATATTTAAAAATAGAAAAATTTGAAATTTTATTTTTCAATCCACTGATTATAAGATAAGATTAAAAAATACAAAAAATTGCATTTTTTTTTCTATCCAATATGATTACTGGAGAAATTTAAGTGTAAAAATGAAACACTGGTCTTTTCTTTTTATTTTTTTTCAGTTTTTATATGCAAACATTATCAAGTTTAGTTAAAATTTCTGTAGCAATAATATAAAAAGTAAAGATTTATGCAACTAAAAGTTGAAAATTCCATTACTTTTTCATGCTAAAAGTATATGTAAAATAAATAGTACTGAATTTTTGTGTTTGCCAAAAGATTTAAAATTTAAAGCTAGATTTAAAATTACAAAGATAGTATCTTTGTAATTTTAAATCTTCTTGTATATCATAGATTACTTCCTTAAAAAAATACTAAATTGTATTTTTTAAACCATTTTTTACTAACCTTATTTTTTCCTAGAAACTAAAAACCAATAAGGAAAATTTTATTACACATTTTTAATTACTTTTTCACATGCTATTTATTTTGGTAGCTTCAGAAACATATTTTAATTTTTTAAAGTAATATTTTTGCAATTGTAAACAACTGTGTATATCCTATGGCAATTTTTATTTCAGCTTTTAGTATTTTGTATTGAAGCAAAATATTTTATAAAACATATATTTTTTTTTGAAAATGGTAAAAATTAAAAAATACAGGTATAGTTAAGTCCATCCGTGGACACACTGTATATTTCATATTTTAAATAAATCCCCAAAGATTTTGCTAGGTTGATACCAGTATTTTATATTGGTTTATTTCAGTCGACCCCATGGTACAATGGAGGTTGAATGATTAAAAACAAGCCATTTTTAAATTAAGAACCACAGGTAAAGTATTTATATGTAGAATAGGCAACAGACTGCATTGTAAAAATGAATTGGACACATTATTTTTGTAAAATTAATTTCTTATTTTATTAAACTGATAAGAACAACAAATTTATTGTATTCCTGGAACAATATGTAATAAATAAAGTTTTTTTGTACAATATTACTACATACTTGAATACTAGCTGTATAAGGTTGAGAAGCGATACTACAAACTATACAGACTCAGGTTTTTAAATAAATTGGTTATGTATAATTAAAAGAGTTTTATTGTGTTATAAGTTACGCTGCCATTGCTTGATATGCTAAGATTTAGTAGATAGAACAGTAAAAAGCGCGAAGGAGCAGCACATTTTTTTTATTTATTTATGCGAATATCCTTAGTTTTAAAAACCTATTTTAATCAATATAGTAAAATACGTCATCAACCCGGGAAAATTAAAATTTTAACAAAATTGTCTGTAGTTTTTTGTAAATAATTTTAAAGTTGATTAAAATTTATTTTTCCAATTTGTGAGCTAAAGCAACTTCACAATGTTGTCAGTCTTATGTAAAAGCGTCACGTTAAATAAATATGCCTACAAAGGAACAAGCCATAGAAAAAGGATGTCGTATCTTTTGTGACGTAGGCACACTCCAACTACGTCATTGGACTATCCGGCGTTTTAAATAATTTCGCGGGCATTTACACAAAAATGCAAATTCTTGGCATTATTACGAAAAAGCTTGCAATTTTTAGAAAAATTTAAAGAAAAGAAATAAAATTTAATCTATTTACATTGAAGATTTGCTGCCTTAGACACATGGCTAAAAGCCCATTTAGGAGTTAAAAAGTGTATTGTTTGTTAATGATTATTTTTATTTTTAATTTTGTTATTTAAATATAAAAACAAGAAATATTAAATATCACAAATACATAAAAACAATTCGTTAAGGTATAAAAACAAAAGAAATAAATAAGTTTAAAAATACATCCTAAGTTAACGGACAAACTGTAAAGGGAGGGAAAACATCACCTAATGACATTAGTGTTTTAGTATCGGGTCTTAGTTCTGGATTTGTCTGAAGAAGTAAATTTAAAAGTTCCTGCATCTGTTTGCCATATCGTTTGACGTTTATAGATTTTAGTTTGCCACTTGCAATCGAGAGAACTACGTTTGAAACCTAAAAAATGGATTGGGTAAATTTATATTATAACAGTAAAATGTGCGACACAAACATAAATAATATATTAACATAAAGTTCCAAAATAACATTTCGAATGAAAAGTGAGCGGTTCGCGAGGTCTCGAAACAAGCAGATCTAATCCAGAATATTTAAACATTTTCGATTTTCGTATCAATCATGTGTCATTTTTACATTTGTGTATTAAGTGGATGCCGTAGCACGTTAAATTGAGCTAAAACGTGATTCGCTGCCGTTTTTAAATATTTGTTTTGGAAAAAGTTGTATATAAAAAGTTTCTTTAAATGATTCAAAGATTATCGGAAAGTAGTTATTTTTACGGTTTTATAAGTTTGGGAAATTTAATGTGTTAATTATAAACATTACCAAAATCAATTAACATTTCGATAATCTTTAACCAATTTTAGACATACTCTTAATGAAACGTTTTCTTTAAAATGAATAGCTTTTGAATGGCATGTAAAATTCTAAAATTACATACCATTCAAAAACTATTCATTTTAAAGAAAACGTTTTATTTAAAGTATGTCTAAAATTGATTAAAGATTATTGAAATGTTAATTGATTTTTGGTAATGTTTATAATCAACACATTAAATTTCCCACAATTATAAAACTGTAAAAGTAACCACTTTCCGATAATCTCTGGATCATTATAAAAACTTTTCCATATACAACTTTTATCCACAAAAATATTTAAAAACGGCAGGGAATCGCGTTTTAGCTCAATTTAACGTGCTACGGCATCCACTTAATGTAAAAACCTAATACTAGAACTTAGTAACTGTTTTATATACTTTTTGGTAATTAATATGAATATCGGTTGTTTAATTACTTTTTGTTTATTAGCAAGGCGCAAATTGAGTCGCGTGCGACGCGACACAGCACAACGCGTACTTAATAAAAACGCCTTGCTTTTGTAGTAGTGGCACAATTTCTAGGGTCGCGCGCGACTTGCTTTTCAGAGAAATAAAGTTTTGTTGTTTTGTTTATTGTGGATATCATTAGATTCTGATACTAAGCTAGCTGTAGTTTCTCTTTTGTATAATTAGTAAAAATCAACAGCACTTATCGTAAGTTGTAATTTAAAAGTGTCCACTACTTTTTCTCTCTAATAATATATACTTAACTAGTTATGATTCCTGGCTTCGCTCGGGAGTTTATATGAGACCCAAATAACCGTTGTTCTGAATGAAGTTCAACTACTCGACAACAGATGGCGCCACTACACATATTTTACATTTTTGCCACCCACAACCACCCACCTTCCACCCACCCCGACCAAACTCCCTTACTCGCTAATGGGAGACCAAGGGTATTTGTAACCCCGACGGAAGTCGATCGGAGTTGCGGATGATAGCGAAAATCGTGGACACACGAACGTACATTAGCATTTTATATAATACTAGCTATGATTCCCGGCTTCGCTCAGGAGTTTATATGAGACCCAAATAACCGTTGTTCTGAATGAAGTTCAACTACTCGACAACAGATGGCGCCACTACACATATTTTGCATTTTTGCCACCACAACCACCCACTTCCACCCATCCCGACCAGACTCCCTTTACTCATAATGGGGGCACAGGGGTATTTAGCAGCTTGACGAAGGAAGTCGATCGGAGTTACGTGATGATGGCGTAAAAAATCGTGAGACACACGAACGTACTTTGGTGATTTAAATTTTAATTTCGTTTTTACCATAGAATAAAGCAACACATCCTATTCAATGTCATCTAATTCTGATACAACCAGAACTTAACTAATAAAAATTATTGCTCTGCTGAGTATCAGGACATTTTTCGAAGGAACGGTAAATCTAATATGCGGTGAACCACGCGGCGCATCTGGCATGTTTGAGTCGTGTCTCAGTCGCGTCACCTCGCACGCGCAACGTACGTTTCTCAATTTGCGCCTTGTCTGAAGTATGGATATACACAGGGTATTACAAAATGTTGTTAAGAAAATTTTAAGGTCCGATTCTGCTATTAAAAATATGAAAAAAAACATCATACAAAGGTGGGTCCGAAAATGCATTGTTTGCCAGATACAGGGTGTTTAACCTAAAAAATTCGGTTTTTTATTAATAAAAAAATTAAATATTCCTTATCCAATTTTGGCAAAATTTGGCAGTGTTATTTGTAGCATTAAGAGGCTAATTTAGCTCCAACTCGATTAAATTTATTTGGTCCAGAAAATTATGACGTGTTTTTGAAGTCGTTAAAATGACGTCTTTTCGACGTCATTTTTCTTCATACTAGCTCATAAAAACCGTCATGTTTAGAAAACCCGCCAGAAAAATGTTGTGACATTATATGATTCGTGTCAAAATCCAACCGAAATATCATATGACAGACTAATAATTTTACAAGATTGAAATAGGAAAAACTCTACCGATAGATGGCGCAATGGACAATAAACTACTACGTTTATTCAACATCTTCGCCTTTTATTGCCTACACCGTACCGATGAGACTAAAATAGTTCGAGACCGGTCTGCGGTTGGTGATCTCGATTAGCTTTGAAAGAAATATCTTTGGCTAGTGTAAAAATCTGTATCTCCAGGTTGGACAGTGTCCAGAGTTCCCGAGAGATGCGACCTTGCAGTGCAAGGAAACTGCAAGCAGTAAGGAGTTTTTTCCTATTTCAATTTTCAAATAAAATATCGTATTATTTTAGCTTCCAAAAAAAGTAAATATGCGTCAATTTTTCGTCATCTTAAAGACCTCATTATGACGTCATTAAGGGGACGTGTTTTGTCTGTGACTTAGGGAGGCCAATTTAACGTCATTCTGTCGTCATCTTATGACGTCTTTGCTGACCAAATGTGACCAAAAATGACTAAAAGGGACGTCAATAAGACGTCAGCTTGCTGCTTGGGAAGTTATAAATTTACACCCGCTTAACTTTTTTATTTTTAATTGTAAATAATTAAAAAAAACAGGTTGTTGGGTCAATTCTGTGGTTTCCGAATTATTAATCAGATATACAGGGTTCGACAAAAAGTATGATTTTTTTAAATGCAACACCCTATACATTATTTCACCATTAAAAAGATAATTTAAATAGCGTTACAAAAATACCACATTTTATGGATCTCTCTTTAATGGTTTTGGAAATATGGCCGTAAATAAAATTATTGAGCAACATAATATATAACCTATTACCTACAAAATTGAAATTACACTTGTTCTTTAGATTTGGATGACAATATTTCCGAAACTAATGAAGATATGTAGATATATTAAATCTAGTATTTTTTTAAAGCTCTTTAAAAGATCTTTTTATTGGTGATGGAATTTATACGACTTTCCATTTTAAAAAATCATTCTTTTTCTTCTACCCTGTATATTTTACAAGATATTAAAAATCTAATTATTGATTTAAAAACTACAGAATCAACCAAACAAACTGATATAATTATTTATTTTGTATAATAAAAAATAATAAAAAGTTAAGGGGGTGTAAATTTATAACTTGACACCCGGTACATAGAATCTGACCTTAAATTTTCTTAACAGCATTCTGTAACACCCTGTATATGTTATACTTACTGTACCCTCAAACATTTTTTCCATTTGACATAATTCGTAAAGAATGCATCCCAAGGCCCAAATGTCCGTTTTGTTATTGTACGGTTTTCCATCGCAAAGTTCTGGAGCAACGTAGTTGCAAGTGCCAATAATAGTTTTAGCCAAATAATTACTAAAAGATTAAAAAAAAAACTTGGTAAAGTCCGCGCGTTTAGTAAAGAGGCCACCGACGTCATCATTATCTACGCGAAATCTTCTGTAACTCTTTCAATCGCGGTTTCGAGGGCTTCGTATCGTTACCTAGGAAGTAGGCATTTTAAAGATTTGATTTAAAAAATAAATAACATTTTAAATACGGGATGAGGGAATAAAAGGAGATTTTGCGCAGAAAATGATGACGTCGTCGATGGCCTCTTTACTAAACGCGCGGACCCTATATGTTTTTGTTTTGTCAGTGAATATATCAGTCCCATAAAATTAAGGCCATGACAAAATGCAGCTACGGTTTCTTTTACTTGTATTTATTTGTCTATGAAAAAAATCAGGAGATCTAGGAGGTCATCATACACAAGAGAATATAGATAGAGGTCATGGTAAAAGAATAAAATTATTTACCTTAAAGTAGTATATTTTTTATCATACTTAGGTTATTAGCCTCGAAATCGGCATTAGATTCATTTACATACTTAAAAAATAAATCATTTTTCTTGTAGAAATAGCTGCTTTTAAAATATACAGGGTAGGTCAAACAAAGACGACCAATATTTTTTTACTAATGGTGAAAAAAGTAGGTACATTATTTTTAGTTACAAAGATACAGAGTGGTAAACTATTAAAAAATAATTGGTTTTTTAATAATATCTCAAAGATTCGTTAGTCGATTTTTTGAAATTTGGAAGTGTTGTTCATTATGATAGGACGCTACTTTAGCACTAACTAGATGATGCTTAAAAATTCCAGCGGCGGCGCGAGCATCTCACTGATATTATTGACAGAAAAAATGTACGCCACTGACTTTTTATAAGTTTTTATATTTTTAAGGATAAGCAGTCGATTATACATTTTTTTTGTTCCTTGATATTTGTTCGTATCTTGCTTTATTTTCGAGAAAAAAAATTATTTCGTGTTTAACGTGGATCGTGAACATGGATTTTTGCATCTTTGTAACTAAACATTGTTTATCTTCTTTTTTTTCACCATTAGTTATTATTTGTCCCTAATAACAATTTCTCAAATTTTGACGTCTCTGTTTGGCCCACCCAGTATTAAGATTTAACTATAATTTTATAAACTTTTAAACGTACGAGTATATTTGTAGTCTTAGTTAAGATTTAGGTTTTTCCCCAATTTAGGTAGGTACTTACTTGCAGAGTAACTTGGAAATACCAAAATCACCAATTTTCAGTACGTCACTTTGTAGACCAGTAACAAAAATATTTTCACATTTAAGATCTCTGTGAATAATTCCTTTTTCATGGATGTGGTTTAATCCCGAAAGTATTTGACAGAAAAAAATCCATTACTACCTAAAATTGGTATGTTGCTTTAAAAACGAAATTTGGGAGCACAATAAAAATATTATTAAATAAATACTTAATATTTAAGAAATCTTCACCTAACGTTAGCCAAATAAAAAATATTCTTTGGCGATTTTTGTTTTTCATTTTATATACAGTACAGTCCACAAAAGCCTGAGACCTGAGTCACAAATTATCAGAATACCCAGATGCGAAACCAAACGTGTTCGTTGAAATCGGTCACCACTATGGTTCCTCCCACTGCGTGGTGGATATACACTCCACGATTTAGTACGTGACCCAATGATCATCTAGGTGTCAGTTAGTCCCATATTTTTGTTGGTATAAGAACGTGAGCATAAGTTAGTTAATTGTGTTTAGCTGTTTGCAAACTTTTTTTATATTAATAAAGTGTTAGTATAGTGTCTTCTTAATTTTTTTACCGTTTAATATGGGATATAAATGTGTATATTTATACTGTACCGGGAGCGGAAAAATCACTTTTTAGATTCCCAAAGGACCACTTAAGGTAAATATAAATGTGATATTTTGTTATATTATAATAAAGTTATTTTTAATTAGTCCGTACATGTTGATGTGCAGGCTATAGATAATATCGGGCACATTGATCTTCACGTAGCCATAATACTTTTTAATATAAAAATGCATTACAAGTATTTTCTTGATGTAGTAAGTTCTATTTACAAAAAAATATGTGGATAATAATTTGGATGGTTTATCTATAATGAAAATATATTTTTAGCACAAAGGTCTGGCTTAAGTCTGCCGGAAGGAATGATTTTTTAGAAAAAATCTGATGAGTTATAAATTATGCGGAGATAATTTTACAAATAAATTTATTTTTATCTGGTCATCCGCAATAAAACGTCTATTTAACACTACCGTGCTGACAATATTTTTCAAGCCATTATTATCAGAAAATACAGACAATTCTAAGAACCTTCCAAAAAAATACTATTTTATCAGGTAAATATTAAATAAATCTTAAAAAGTTTTTTTTAACTATTTAACATTAATACAAAGTTTTTACAAAATACTTAGACATGTTTACAAAGTTATTGATATTAATCAGTAGGTGCCAAAAGAAAGGAAAATATTTTTTTATTTATAGCTGCACTGCCATTTGAAAGGCTATATTTTAAATTAAAAAATTAGGTGTTTTTAGTATTTAAAAAATAACATACTCCATTACTATGCCAACATCTGCATTGATTTAAAATACTGCGTCGTGGTTTCTTTAGAAACTTTTGTTACTCTGCTTTCAATTATTCTGTTTTAATCCCCAGTTACACAAAACTTTTAATAAACAATTAAGCTAGTAAAACGGAATATCTTTAATTAATTTAATAAGCAGTTTTTAGACAACGTTTTTTTTTGTTAAACATTCTTAACCCCACATTAGTTTAATCGTTTGTAAAAATGTTTTGTTCAACCAGGTATATACATTTTATTACAAATTGATCTAAACGTGACATCTACTAACAATATTTTACCTTTTAAAACATAGGTAAAATTATTTAAATTGTAATATTTTTAATAACAAAATATTTTAATTTTTCAATTAGTGTATTATTCTTTTGTCCCGTTTTTCCCGCATAAAAAAGCTACATAATTAATTACTATAAAAGTTCTATCTCTCCTTAAGTGCCTTGGTGCGGTTTAACCTTTACAAATTAAAAATATTACGATCCATGCATTGGTGCAGATGTTCCATTTATTCTTTCACAAGGTCATAGAAACAAGTAAGCGTATTTTGCCGCAATTTCGCATCCTGGGTATTCTGATAAATTTGTGCCTAGAGTACTCTAAAGTACTAAAAATACATTCAATATACCTGCGGTGCTAAATAATTATTGGGTCTTCTTTTGGCAATGGACCGCTGCAAATTCCATGAGAAGCATATTCCATAACTATGTAAACGTGAGTACCTACGTAACTGTCGAGACACCGTATAATATTAAGGATGATCTAAAGTTCTTAATATGGCCACTTCATGATGAGCGTTAAGATCATCAACGACCAACTGTTGATGTTCGGTTTATCACCAATTTTTGTTTGTTGTGTTCTTTCGCAACGTATACTGTCCGAAATTATAGGATAAATGTCAATTATTTAAATTAAAATATTATTTCAGTTATTACACTCAACCTATTTGATATCAAGAATTTATCATAAAATTTTTACATGCATTTTGTATAATTAGCATTAAAAGAAATACAACTTAAAAATAAACCCAAACGTTCTAAAACTAGTAGTCCATTGAAATGTTACATTAGGGGTAAAAATGTTTAGAGGGCGCAATTTTATTTTTGGTTGTTATGGGGAGGTCAAGTAAAGTTACATTCAACTTTGTGGGGTCACCACTCTTGTCCTGCGAGCCGCCATCTTGGAAAAGAGGTGGAAATGATTATTATTATTTATATGAAAAACTATTGGTCAAAAGAATTTATAAAAAACATTTTTTATTGCAAATTTTTTCTTTTAATTTTGGTTTTGTAATTTTTTTTTTCCCAAGGAATTTTTATTATCAACGGTTCAAAACATTTTAAAAACATTTGAATACCTATCTCTATCTAACTCTTATATTTATATTGCCATTTCATTTTATGTTTTTAAAATGTTTTGAACCGTTGACAATAAAAAATTCGCCTTAAATGTAAATAAATTATCCGAGAGAGAGATAGCTGCTGGGCCTTCCTTGTCTGTCTTCAAGGAAGGTAAACGCAGATGGCGCGTGAGTCGACTTTATCGTTTGCCCGCCAAATTCAAATTATATAGCTGTGCTATTTTTGCCCTTAATGTTAGGTACTTGTTTTGTTTCCTATTAATATAAAATATTGGGGTTTAGTTCAATAATTACACACACCTAATTAAAAATGTCATTTATTTGGTTTTTATAAAGATTTTTTCTTACAGATAACCATGTCAATATTACCTTAAATTATCTGTTGAAAAGCACAAATTTAATATATACACTGTGATCACTAATAAAGTCAATATTCAAAGTCCAATTAAAGGTAAAAAACCACAGAAACACACAATAAATCACAGAAAATGTAAACAAACTGTCCAAACAAATCGGCCATTGAAAAATATCAAACACAAATATCGAATAACATTTCGGCGTGACTGCCTGCGGCAACGTTTGTCAAGTTAAAAATATTCGATTCATGGTATATTTTCTTTCTCTTAATTAGATGTGAGCCAAAAAAGGACATTAAAGTTTACATGCAGAAATTGTAAACAACTTGGCAACCAGGGCAAAGCGATGATTGCTCCATCTACGATAGCCTGCCATGATGAAAGACAAAGACATATTTATTGGAACTTGCGTTAAACCAGAAAGAGATAAATACAATGGACAAATTGTTAGGACCAGTTACTCGATATCAATTTCTGAAATTTGTTAACCCGTCAAGAGTAAATAACTTGTTTACAGTGTAGTCGAGCGAGTTGGAATAAATTCAATAAAAATTTAGTGTTTGTTTTCTAAAAATGCGTCAATTTTTATTTTTGGCTACGGTGTTTTTCACAGTAAAATCATGTATACAGGGTGGCCCACAAATAAGCAATGACCCTCAGCTTTATTTTTTTAAATAAAAACACCTCTTTTTATTACATTTTTGAATTTTTAATTAAATTCTAAGTATATATCGTGTACGAGTAAGCGTTTCTTTAAAAAACAAACCCTTTAATAATAAATACATGTTTTAACCTTTAAATATTGTATGAATTTGATGGTAAATTTCTTGATAACTGTTAACTTTAGTTATAAGACATGGTACATAAAAAACAGTTGGAATTCGATGTAGGATTTAAAAGTGCAATAAAAATTGGTGTTTCTATTAAGAACCTAGTGTTGATGGTCATTGCTTATTTGTGGGCCACCCTGTATACATGATTTTACTGTGAGAAACACCGCAGCCTAAAACAAAAATCGACGTGTTCCAACGTTTTTTAAAAAACAAACCACTAAATGTTTAATGAATTTATTCCAACCCGCTCGACTACACTGTAAACAAAGGTACTCTTGACGGGTTAACAAATTTCAGAAATTTGCTGTATTCCTTTTATGCTCTAGAACCGCCCGGAACGACACCATAAGTGTTCCTTTTACAATTTTTTGACATTTTTACATGTTGTAGAACCGTTCTTGACACTATTGACAGTTCAGAGAACGGTTCAGAACGGTTCTACAAGGTCAAAGGAATACACTAATTGATATCTACTTTTGTTTATAACTTTGTTATTTTTTATAGGACAAGTTATAAAACCAAATTATTTTTTGAAGATTATTCTATAAAAATGCTCTAGTGTATAATATATAAATTTTAGATGTTTAACCAATTAAAGGGCTTGGGGGAAGAGGATAACAAGCCACGTTATTATTTCTATAATATTTCAACTTAGTATTTTAATTAAATCCTGAAATCGTATTAATAGGCTTTCACAAAACTGCTTTTAAAGTAGTATATTTATACAAAAATGTATGAAAATGAGAAAGCAAAATTAAACAAGCAAAATTAAAAAATTGTATTAAGTAACAAAAAAACTATTTAACTTTGTAATTCCGAAAATTCGTAAATTGTGGCTTGTTACCTTCTTCCTCCGAGCCCTTCGGTTATACCCGCGGTAATAATTGGTGATAACTTAGAGGTATACATGTCAACATAACCGATTGGTAAATACCGTTTTATAACTGGTTCGCCTAAAATTAATAATCGTTTTTTAAGGAATCATCGGATATGCAAACTTAAGTTAAATTGTTTTTTATGTTTATTTTCTTTCATCTTTTGCTTGTTGTATATCTTCTCTTTTACTATAATCTACAAACTGACTTATTTTATCAAAACCCTGTGTGTTTTTACTTACCCAAAAGCACCTCGACCCAGCAGTTGCACTACATTATAAATGTCCATTTTAAATTTTGCTTTTGGTCACTTCAAAACCTAACTTATCACTGAGATACCGATGAAGATATCTTTTTTTTATATACACATACGATTTTTTTATATTAACTGGCTTTATTATTGTAAAGGCGTACCTACACATTAATTTTTTTTTTTAAACGAAAATAAAGATGAATAAAAAATGCCTTAAATTTAAATATTGAAAGAGAAAAATACAAAGTTTTCTGCCAAAAAGGGAAAAAAATATAGCTATTTTTAATTTACTATAACCATAACTGCTCCATCCTACAATCAGAGAATTTACAATTAGGTGTGTTTAGGTAAAAAATCAAAATTAATTACAAATAGTTTTTGACACCATGTAGCTTCCTTATTATCAACTTTTAAACATAGGTTGGTGTTTGGCGCCAATTTTATTTTCGAAAGGGTCCCATACTAAAATAGTCTCGGTTGTAGAACCTCAATTCCCGTTACTATACCCATGATATTGAAATTAAAACAGAACATACATACATCTATATTTCTGTTTAGTTTTTTATTAACAATAAATTATCAGATCTTAAAAATAATAAGAATTACGTAACTACACATAACACTAAAAAGGGTTGTGCTTAAAACCACTTGTTTAGGATTTGTGTCGCTCACGATAATATCCTTCTCACAGAGTTGCCATCTGAAAAAAAAAAGAAAAAAATGTAGTGACAAAATATATTTATAACATATAACATATTTAAAACCCATAAAATAAGCTAAACACATCTTTAAATTATTTGGACTATAAAATGTTTAAAAGTTTAGATTAAATTTTTGTTTAGTATGATCATCATAAGCAAATTTACTATTATTCTTTCGAGACGTGATCAGTGAACAAAGTTCGATTCGAGGGAAGCAAACTAATAATATTCTTTTAAAACTTATGTGACTAACTTCATTCTGAATGTTTACTTGTATTTCAAATGGTATCTGTCACGTGATTTAATGATCATAATTACTTGCAAGGGAAGGAACTGAGGGAAGTGAAACTCATCATGTCTCGAAAGAATACCACTATTATTAGTAAAATTCTGGGTTGTTGGCTTTAATGTAGGTTTATCAGGAAATAATCTAGCCGTATACCACTTGACCTACAAATTTAAATCGGTTAAACTACCCAATTATTTTTTTCAAGATTGGCTTGGCAAATAGTTTTATGAACAATAATTTAAAAATAAACCCTCGACCGGTGCGCGTTAATACATATGTCTATGAAGTTATTAAAGTTATGAAAAAACGATGTTTTTTCCTAAGATTTTAACATTCTGTACTTTAAAAAATTAAGGGTTTTAGGACATAGCTTTATTTGAACTTTTCTTGAAATCACCCAAGGATTAACACCCTTAAGGATCAGCATCTTACTCTGTAACACTCTGTGTATCAAGAAATTTAAATATTTGTTAAATGTAATATCTAGTTTTTAAATTCTTTTAGCTGTGAATGTGTTGATTATATTTTCTATATAAATGCACATATCTCTATGAATATTTAGCAGAGCCAATCCAGAAAGCCGATTTTCTCATAGAATTTTTAAATAAGTTTTTAATTTCAAGCAGAAAAAAACTTAGTTCGGATAATGAGTTCCTTACTCACAAGGCCCACGGTATTGAAAGATTTTTTCATTGTAACAAAAGTTAAACTTTTGTATTTTTTTAAAGCATTTTTTACCTAGTGTTCTTTCCAAATAATTATTTCGCGCAGCACTTCCAACAAAATAGGTTACTCAGTATTATGATTAGGTCGATAAAAAAAACGTAACAATCTCCCCCCGTCCTGTGCCCGCCAGTGACTAAGCTCTTTTTACTTTAAAATATTTCTTTGGTCAAATTTTTCATAAAAAAAACTAGGGGTGTGCGAATAATTCGAACTTACGAATAATTCGTATCGAATCGAATATCAATATTCGATTCGAAACTCGAATCAAATAATTCGTAAATTCGAATTATTTAAAAATTCCCAAATAATTCGAATAAATCAAGAAACTTCGAATCATTCGATTTTTTTCGAATAATTCGAGATTTTTCGAATTACGTAGTATTCGCGAATTTTCGAGGATATTGAATTTAGGATTTGTTATGCGTGATATTTAAATATAAATTTAACAAATAATAACATTTTATTTGAATCAAAAAATTAATTACATAAATAAAACAATTATTATGAAAATTAACTACAAATTCTTGTTCAAAAATAATAAATATGAAACTGAATCAGTATATCTGAATATTGTAAATAAAACTCCTGGTATACATATATAGTATGGTATATGTATATAGTAAGCAAATGAATATACACACAGTATTTAAAACTTAAAATTGACCAGGTTTTTGTGCACTATACAGGGTGTAACAAAAATTTGTAAATAAAACAACGTTTTTCTCAAGAACGATATGTTTTTAATTAAATATTTAAATAAAAGAAGAGTATTTTTAAAAATTTAATTTCTATTTACAGGATTTTAAGGTATATCCGGCCAACAAAAGTAAGGCTAAATTGTAAGGTATACATATACATATAAACTTTTTTGGGCTTTTTAAAAAATACCCTTAATACAATGTGTTTAAAATGTTAAAAATTATTGTATTTCGCATATTTATCATACAGGGTATTTCATAAATCTGTTACTAAACTTGAGAAATAATTTATCTTTTGCATTTTGTACAGGGTCTTTTAAAAATTTTATATTAAAAATATAAAAAAGAGGATTTCATATATATTTATATTAAAATAAAAAATTGAGCAATATTGTCTTCTTCAGATAATTAATTTTTAATCAAAAAGGATATTATGGGTCAGTAGAATATTTTGATGCCCGATGTTATGGAATCTCAATTGGGTAAAATATAGAATCCATTCATATTTTCGCATTTTTCGAGAAATATTTAAAAAATTTGAATTATTCGAACTTATTCGAAAATTTTCGAATTATTCGTTGAATTTGAATTCGAATCGAATATTAATATTCGATTCGATTCGATCGCTATTCGCACACCCCTAGTATTGACTTTATATTCTTGGTTTATAAAATACTTCTTAGGAGATTTAAAATGATGCAGGACCCGACCTCCGTTCCCATTTAAGAATTTTATGATGGTGGCCCTGGTGGTTAAGGGGTTGAAGAAAAAATTTCTTGTAAAAAACCTTTCCCCTCAATAAATATGTTGACGTGTTTCGGCGATTTTCTTTATCTGTCTCTTTTTGCAAATAACTTGAGTGGTAAGTTTTAAATTAATTTAATTACAATTATTTTAGGGTAGGGCAAGCGAAAGGCTTTATTAAATGTATAAAGTTGTACGTTTATCAATTTTCACATTTGTTGGTGTATAAGAATTTATAAGTAAAACACACAGAGTAGAATCGACAGTGTGTTACAGAAGATTGGTAAGACAATTTAAGGGCACATATTATTAAAAATATGAAAAAAGTTCATATTTATATAAAACATGATATTTTTGTTTTTTATATAAATAACTAAAAATTTAAATGAGCTTGTGACTTGGTCTTAAAAATGCTTTGTTAGAAAAAAAAACATTTTGTTAAAATTTACGAAATGGCTACTTTTTTCTTGAGCATTTTTAAATACGTAGAGGTGTTCAGAAAGTCTTCAGATACTTTGTAACTAAACGGTGCAGGAAAGTAACATTGATGTTTTTTGTTTGTACATGTCATGACATGTCGTAGTCCTACATAGTTATTAGTAAACTATCAGTTTTGCGCCAGTTCGTGTCCAGCGATTTTAGCGCAATGGCGTCGTGGACGACTATCGAGTGCCGTGCAATTTTGAAATACAACTTTTCACGTGAGTTATCTCAAGAACAGTGTTTAGAAGAAATGAAGCCTATACTTGGTGATGACTGTCCATCTCGTGCGACCATATACAGATGGTACAAACAATTTCAGCGGGGCTCGTTTTCGCTTGAAGACGCCTCACGCTCAGGTCGACCGTGTGAAGTAGTTACCCCAGAAAACATATATGCCGTCCAAACAGCTATAGAAACAAACCGACGAATTACCTATCGACAGTTAGAAGAGACATTGAACATTAGTTTAGCAACATTACACACGATCATACATGAGCACTTGGCTTTTAGAAAAATTTGTACTCTTTGGGTTCCACACAAGTTAACTTCCGAGCAGCAGACACAAAGAGTGAATTGGTGTAAAAAAATGATGTCCAAATTCCAGGAGGGTAAATCTAAAGACATAGTGTCGATCGTCACGGGAGATGAAACTTATCTTTATTATTACGACGTCCCAACTAAACAACAGAATAAGATATGGGTTTTCGAAGGTGAAGAAACTCCGACCGAAGTTCGCAAATCAAGATCTGTAAAAAAATAATGATAGTTGTTTTCTTTGGTTCAAGAGGAATAATTGAACGTGTTGTGCTCCGAGAACAGAAGACCGTAAATGCTCTCTGGTACACTACAGTATGCCTTTCAAAACTTATAGAAAAGTTAAGAGTGATTCGCCCAAACTCGCAACTCGCTAGCTGGTACCTTCATCATGACAATGCCCCACCTCATCGAGCTGAACTTACCAGTCAATTTTTGACAGATGCAGGCTTGAGACTTTTGGAACATCCGCCTTATAGCGCCGACTTGGCGCCGTGTGACTTTCGGTTGTTTTCTTTTGTCAAGAGCCAACTGAAAGGACAAAAGTTTAAAACTGAAGACGCGCTACTGGAGGCCTGGGATAAAATATGCGCTGAAATTTCAACTGAAAAGTAGAAAGCTATTTTCAGTGACTGGTTTGTTAGAATGGAAAAGTGTTTTCAATGTGGTGGAAATTATTTTGAAAAAATCAAATAAATGTACGTATATCTCAAAACTTTTCGAACACCCTACGTATTTTTGACCTACCTCCTACCCTAAATACCCTTAAACTTTTTATAAATTTTATTAGGATTATGACAATTAGAAAAATTCTACATATATTAAAAAATATAAACGACGACATTTAAAAATATGTAAAGTTAAGGCATTTTTTATAAGACGAAAACAAAGTGAATTATTATTCTAAGGCAACTTTTAACTTTTAGCCTAATTGAACCAAAAAGAAGCATTCATTTACGTTTGTTATTTTAAATGACTTAAATGTATTTAAATATTTTGGGAATAAGAAATGTTTGATATCTTATTAAAAATAAACGGCAATACCAATAAGAATTAGGTATACAATTAATTTGGTTCTATCTAATTGCTATACGGGGTAAGTTGCAATTTTTTTTAATTTCAAACAAGTTTAAGTTTTAAACAATACTATTACCCCAGTCATCTTAGTCAAATTAAAGGAATCTCACGGAATAAGCTAAATATTTGTACATACACTTTTGGAAAAATTTTGAAACAAATCCATTTTATTGTTTAGGGAAATACATTTTTGTATCAAAATTTACCCGTTCAGGTATAACCCCTCACCCCACCAACATAAACGTCAAAAAGTTCTTAAATGAAAAAAAAGTCATGTGATACCTTATCTTAAAGAGTTTTTAATTCTCTCTTTAACAGTCTTTATTTTTTTAAAATCGGTTCAGTAGGTTTCGAGAAAATTAACCCTAAATATCGGGGTTCGTACGCGTTAGCTCACCTCCATAACTTTTTTATTGTTTAAAATATCGAAACAAAAATTTGGTACGGAGATATATCACATAACTGTGATTTTTTTTAGGAATTTATTTGTTTTCTATAACTTTCGGTTAAGCCGGAACCTAAATATTTTTAATTTTTTATCTAGAGTGACATGAATACAAATGCACTGTCATTGCACTTGGAAAGTCATTCTCTATTTAAATTAGTAAAAATATTCCAAATGTCTCATTTAAAATGGTAAATTTAAGGTCGTTTCCGGCTAAACCGGAAGTAAAAGCCAAACACATAAATTCGTTAAAAAATGTATTTTTATGTTAAAGTTACAAAAGGAAGGGTGAATTTTCTGAAAAACGGTTGCTTTTCAAAATTTTCAAGAGGAAAAAAAATGAAAAGCAAAAAAACAAGCCGTTTTCATATATATATAGGGCCAAAAACATTGAATATTAAAGAGCAGAAAAAAAGTCTTTACCTTTCACGTGTGGGGGAGAGTAGGGTAAAATGATCCCTTAAGTTTTGGCCATACCTGTAACACCATCTAAACACGTGCTATCCCCCGCTGGCCATCTTTTAATAGGGAACTTTTCAGAAGTTATTTTTTTCTGAGACTCTAGGCAGTAAGTAAATGTCTTTTTCGTGTTTGGTGTAAAGTAAGCAATAAACTTTTATGAGTATTTTCAGGCTATATATTGTTTATTAAGAGTTTACTCTCATACTTTTTGTTATCAGATTGCTGTATATTAATATGAAATTATTTTGTTGATTAGGCTTAAAATAATAATTAATAATAACTAATTTCATGCCCGATGGGGTAAAATGATCCCCTCAAGAAGAGGTAAATGGATCTCGTCCGTAAAAAGCATATTTTTTTAAATTTCTTTTAATTGAGAGAACAATGCAAAGTGCCTATTTTGTAGTCAGGAATATTGGCAATCGGCAGGCGAAAAAGGCTGAATCCATAAACCAAAAGCGTTTTGTGTTTCATCTTTTCCATAACATAGACAGAATATGAAAAACCGTGTTAAGTATATTTCTTCAATGATTTTTTCTTAGGGTAATCATTTCGCCCCACTTTCAACTATTTTTTACAAAAATCCAAGGGGGTGCAAAAAGTTGATCTTTACCTAAAAAAACCTACTTTTTAATACATTTTTTGTCGCGTAGCTACTATATCCAAAAGCCAGAGGGGTGCAAGTGCACGCCCTTCCACCCCCTCCTGGCGGGCGCCTATGATAATATAGTTTATTATTTTAATTGTTAAGCCTATAAATAGGATGGTTTTTCTTTTTGGACCGCGACGGTTATGTTATTTAAAAAAAAGAACCCCTAATAAAAGTAGATGGTGACCCCTGTGCCCATAAAGCCATAAATCCCAATTTTTGAGAACACCCTGTATAATAAATACTCTTGATTCATTTCCAAGTATTGATGTTAGAAGCGCATATCACCTTTTATCTAAAAATATTCCAAGATTTTGGCCAGGGCCCCACACCAAGTCGTTACATCGACATCGTCCGAAATTAAGCAAAACGGAAATACCAACACACCGCAGATATGGCGAACGTTTCCGGTCCAGGAGTTCAGTGGCGCCGATGTCGGCCATTCTAAATTTTTAACTTGTCATTGTATGAGTAATGCAGTCTCATTCAACAGCTAATTATACATATACAGATATAAACACTGTCATAAACATTCTAATTTTAAAGTTCTGGGAAGTGCTAGTTTAAAAACGCATTTCAATGCAAACACATTATTTTTAAAATATTGGTATTTTGGTAATTGGATAAATTTTATAATCGGCATTTGTGGAAAATACACAAAATATCTATTTTTAAAATTATTATTTATTTTTTTATATATTCAGAACGGATCTACAAGGTAAAAGGAATACACTAAATACGTTTCGTGTTATTATACATGAAAACAGCTAAAACTAGTTTTTACTTCTGTTCATAGTAGAGGAAAGTGACCAAATATGGAATACCATCTTCTTTTTACACATAATTTGCATTAACATTATAAATAAAAAACTTTTTGTAGTAATTATTATCAATCATATAATTGTCCTTTATTTTGTAAACATTTTTAGTTACATTGATCAATTTTAATAAAGATTTTTAGAAAAACTAAAAATAATAAAGGTAGCCAAATATGGAATAGGTACCCAAATATGGAATACTATAAACCCCATTAAAAGTTAAGCTTATAGACACTCCTTGGAAACTTTGATATAACATAGAAAGCAACAAAAATAATTTAAAAAATCACAGATCCAGGCGTCAGACTCTGAATCCAGCGCAGTTATTGTGCCCAGCGCCCACACCAACGCTGTGAGTGTCTTAAGCGACGAATATGGAATAGGTACCCAAATATGGAATACTATAAACCCCATTATAAGTTAAACTTATAGACACTCCTCGGAAACTTTGGTATAACATAGAAAGCAACAAAAATAATTTTAAAAATCACAGATCTAGGCGTCAGACTCTGGATCCAGCGCAGTTATTGTGCCCAGCGCCCACACCAACGCTGTGAGCGTCTTAGGCGAGGTTGACAAGGGACTTTAATATGAGGGGGAAAAGAAATATCTTCGCGGGTAGCAGACTTCACCATCTAGATACACTAGGAATAAAAAAACGAACAAAGTGGGCAGTTCGGGGCCTGTCCAGTTGGACAGTATAGGGATGCATACGTGTGGCACCACAAGTTTTTCTATTGGGAACCGCCGTAAGTAGAGGAACTATACTGGACAATTTCTTAGAGCAGAAGCCATACAAGTTTTTATAAAAAACCGATAAATTCCCCATAGGCCGAGAAAGAAGCTTCTCTGTAAGTAATGTTCATTTATGAGACGAACAGCCCTTTTTGACTTGATTCTTGTCTTCTGATTTTTTTTTGCTCTATCAGAAGCTTTTTAAATGATCAAAGAACCCAAATATGGAATAGTCCATATTTGGGTAGGTACTATGATCTGTCCATATTTGGATTTTCCGACGACTAATTTTTATATTTTTTTATTGAAGAAAGTAATACAATCAAATACCGTTAAAACTTACAACAGAATATCTGAACTATCTCTAAAAGTTATAAAAACAGTGTTTCGTGCACTTTTGTACAAAAAATACGTATTTTAAAATAACTTAAAAAGTTATAAGAAAGCGATAAAACAAAACATTACTACAGCGACGAAAGGGCTTGCACTACTGGTATGTTACCTCTTCTACTCGAGAATAAGCATTAAAAAAAATCACAACTTTTGAAAATATATCTGCCTTGTTCTTCCGATAAAAGGCACCTGAAAATTTTGCATAAGAAAATTGTACAGAAGAAATAAAAGAAAAATTTAGATAATTTTGTATATTAAGAATTTGTCGATGCTGGGCAGTGGCGTGCAATGCAATTTCCAATAGGGTAGGCAAAATTCTAAATATGCTAAATTATGGTTTTGTTCGGAAAATCAATACAATGGGTTTCCATTACAAGTATCCAACAAATAGGACACTTTTTTATTTGTAATTTATCAGAAAATCGTTTTATTTATAAAAGTTTTTAGATGGTCTGGTTGTGATTTATGAAACCTGCAGCATTTTTGCCTTGAGACGACAAAATAGGTCTGAAAAACAAAACCTTATTTTTTAGCGGCTTTTGCAGGACTTTATAATTGTGATGGTATATTGTTGATAGCCATTGTTCGTTTCTATAAAAAAATATATAAAAAATCAAATAGAAGATTTAGAAAAAATAATATTTCATTGGCAAAGGGCGCTAAGTCAAGGCTACGCCACTGTAGAATACTCAAATATTGATATCGACATTAAAAAAATTAATCTGTATTTTCTGCAAAATCAAATTAGGGTAAATAGGGAATTATTGGAATAGGCAAATAGTGCTAGCAGTATTAAGGGAAAAACCTTATGTTATTACTGCTAAACCGTAACGCCCTATGTGAAGAAGTGTTATTGGTCAACATGAGGTGCTTGTGTTATTTTTAACCTAAAACTGAAATATTATTTCTTTTTATTTATAGTCTATTTTATTTATTTGTTTTGTATAGTTTAACAATGGAGAAATTTTAACTTTTTTAGTATATTTTAAAAGACAAAATTTAAAAATAAATAAAAAATACTTTAGACACCTCAACCTTATTTTGTTTTCAAATGTCAAAATAAGGAAGGGAAATGACCGATTATATTTTGGCACAATTAAAGTCTAGTAGTATTTTAATAAAGTTTCCCTTATTTAAAACCACTACTGAGCATGCGTAATGTCAAAATACTGTTGAATTTATTACTGCTAGACTCCATAAGGAATTCCAATAATTCCCTAATATAAAATTGCTCTTATCAGCACTTTGAAACCGTAGTGGCTTTCCAGTGACGTAAACAGAGCGCTCCCTGAGTAGCTCAGGAGCATTTCGTTCTAATTTTATGGCGTTCCAGTGACGGAAAGTGTTACAAATCTGAGCTTACTCCGTTTTTTTCTTTCCTTTTGCCTCACAACCCCTCTTTTGGTTTTTTGTGCTTCAAACGTGTTTTTTTATGGTTAAGGATGATTTTTTTAAAAATTATTTATTTAAAATGGAATTAGATATGAAAAAGAGATTATTATTATAAAGCCAAGAAAGGTTAAAAACAACGAAGTTCTAAAATTTCTTAAAGTATCTATCTTTCCTTGTCTAAGGATGTGCCCAGTGACTAACTTTAGAGCAGTTCAAGAGCTTCAAGCCCTGGAGCGTGAAGCACAAAAATTTTCGTCACTGGAAAGCCACCCGTCTTAACATTATCGGTCGGTTGTCGCGTTCGAGTCAGGTCGCCACTGGGTAAAGTCCGCGCGTTTAGTAAAGAGGCCACCGACGTCATCATTATCTACGCGAAATCTTCTGTAACTCTCTTTCAATCGCGGTTTTAAGGGGTTTGTATCGTTACCTAGGAAGTAGGCATTATAAAGATTAAATTTAAAAAAATAAATAACATTTTAAATACGGGATGAGGGAATAACTGGAGATTTCGCGCAGAAAATGATGACGTCGGTGGCTTCTTTACTAAACGCGCGGACCCTAAGCACTGCTTAATCCGTATGGATTATATAGTTCAGTTTAAATTGCTTTGCCATCTTTTAAATGGCATGTTTATACGGGGGTACTGCGGTGTACGGAAACTTGAATAAAAATAACATATTGTTGTACTGAATGAGTCCAACGAGTGGCGTATAGTTTTACCACTAATTATATTATAATTTCTGAGATAATTAAGAGGAATAGCAAATCATTAAATAATATAAAAATATCTGAAAATTAGGAATCTTTTCAGAGTAGGCAATACTTTTAAGCTTTTATTGTATGCACGCCGCTAGGTCTGGGTCCTATGTTCCAGTTTTTAGATATAGTAATTTAAAATATTATTTACGTCAGTGCTGTAAACTCTGTATAAAAAAAGATAGATGTATTACCATTTTAAAGAATATCCTTTAGAATAATGGGTAAAAAATATTAAAACCAAAATTTTGCTCATTTAAATATTTTTAAATGATTATTTTATATTCCGATCCCTGTTTAGTCTTCAAAACACAAAGAACAAGCTTTATCGAACATAAGCTCTTAAGAGTCTTAAAATTTATAAAAGAAATAAAAGAGTCGTTCAAAGCTCTCTTTAAATCCATAAACAATCTTTAAATGGTCTTTTATCCTTGGTCCTTTAGCCCACAATGGAGGTTTCTTTCTTTTTTCGCCGTCTAGACTCAAATGATTTATTTGTCAAGCGAGCTCATTTTCGCCGAAAACGCAAATTGCGATTCGGTGGGTCGCGCATCGCAAAAGAGAACAAAGGACCCGATCGGTTTAATTATGCAAATTTTTGTTAGATAGAAGGTTTGTTTTAGCGTTTAAGTTTGATAGGCGGGAAAACTGAAACTGGTATATTTGATGCCGTTTATCGAAAAGGTGATATTTTTATGGTATTTATGGGCAGTAATAAATATGTTAAGTATGATGATGATTCATTTATTTATATGGGTTTTTAAACACTAATTAATAACTTGTAAAATGTCGCAAATTTTATAGGCGAAACTCCAGCGCGAGTAAGGCCAAAAACGATCCAAAAATACAGTGAGGTCCTAAAGTCCGTCGTCCCTCTTCTAACTTATGAACCGTTTTGTATAATTATCATGAGACTTGACATTGCTTTTCTCAGCTTTTAAAATTTAGCTAGAACTTTAACCACATAATAATTTAACCGTGAGTTTGTTAACACGACATTGTAAAAGCCGCTCTTAGAACCAAAGTCAATTAATTTTACAAAAGTAATGTTAAAGTCAGACCATTATTCTTTTTTTCTTTAATAGCTTTGTTCGCGGGTCTAGTAATGAACCGATTCTGAACCAGAACCGAACTGGTTTAGAATTGTTTTAAAGCGCATGTCTAGTTATTTATTACGATTTTCTATACAGCTGAGGATGTATTCTAACCCAGCCTTTTGGTTAGGATTTTTCATGGTTAAATTGGATACTACACAAAAAAAAATTTAATTGAAACAAAAAGGTAAATTGTTATACTGTCGAAAGCCACTCGAGGTCTCTCGGAGGAAGACGAAGGATTCCGTGCCTCTCCTCGTTTTTAACATAAGTATGTGTATTTAACTAAAGATAAAATTCAAACAACAAGAAATAGTAGAATCTTGTAATATTGTCTATAATCTTAATTAAATCTTTATTTATTTTATTGCATACATACATTCATACGGAATACAATTAAAAATCCTTTGTTTATATACGCTCAAAATCACAAAAATATTTTAAAAAAATTCAACAGGTATATTAACCTGCATAAAAAGTGGCAGAAACAAATAAACTGTAATAGAACGGTTTATTTCTGTACCACAAAAACAGAAAACAGCCGACTATGTTGACAATGCGCATGAAATTCGAACCGAACTTTTAGTTCCAACAAAAATCCCAGAACTGCTAATCAGCTACGAACCGGTAACGAACTGATTCCATAGTAACCCGCGAACACAGAACTGTTACTAAAAATTCAGGATTTTACTAACCGCGAACGCTGCTTTTTCACTGCGCGTGCGAACAGTCCCAGAACCGGTTCAAAATCAAACCCGCGAACAAAGCTAATTTTCCACATTTTTGAGGTGCGTCCAAGGAAGGGATCAGTTTACGTCTGACAGCTATTGTTAAGAACTTATTTTATAATTAGACCATCATAAAATAATTTCAACCGAAATTCCTTAAACCTATGTGGTAAAAAAGCTTGCACTATCTCTAAGTAAGTTTTAAATTCGAATTTTTTATAAAACCTAAATAAAAATAATTATTTTATATCAAAAAATTTAATTTTGATTAATTTTTTAAAAGTAATTTTTAATTTTTATTATATTATAGCCAGAGTAGAATACTTTTTATAATATACATTAAGGATGTTCAAATCGGGTAAAAGGTTGTCACTTAAACTACTCTTTAACATAAAAATAATTTCGGTCACGTGGCCTAGTCCCAAGGGGGCCTTAGCAACTTTTTTTAAATGGCTAGCACCTTGTTTCAGGGGCGTGCGGTGGAATTTCAAAGAAGGGAAGCAATTTTAAAAACTTACCTATTTATAGTGTAGTTGAATCCGTCCATCACTTCAGAGTAGCTTAAGTGACACCATTTTACACAAATTTAACCCGATCTTGATATCTTAACCCATTCAAAAAAGGGGAGAGAACTTTTAAAAACCGCAAGGTATGTATGTACAATTGTACAAATTGGAGCTTAGCTTCAAACACCTTTGAAACAAGGTGTTGTATGACCCATCTAAGGGTAGTTGAAGTGACACCCTTTCATCCAAATTTCACCCGATCTTAATATCTAGGCCCATTCAAAAGATAAAGTGATATAAAAGCTATTTTAATATCCTCAATGTATAAAAAGTTTAAGTTTCTTTAAATATTTATTAAATATCTTTATTCTGAAGGAAAGCCAAATAATATTTTGTTTAAACAAAGCATTTTCCGCAATGTGTGTTTTTATAATAGTTAAATTTTCCCCACAACTGTTTTAAAAAATTATGGGTAAAAATAAACTCAACAAATTTCAAACAATTGCTTTTTATGTCTAGTGAACAAAAATGGCCTTTTTCCACTTTTTAAATAATGTTTAAAAACATTGTCTTCCCTTTTCATGTTCCACTTTTTACTTATTTTTCTTATTCGTGTAAAAGCAATAACCAATACAAAAGAAATCTTATCTGCAGCTTAATTTCATAAAGGACTTTAACAGACCCTTTAACTCTGAGCATAAATCGTATTTTATTTCTTTTTTCGTTGTCTAGACTAGTAAGTAAATTATTTGTAAATCGGATTTGTTCGGCCAGATTGAAATCTCTAATAAAAAAACAAAACGATTTTTTTTTATTTGCTCTTATTAAGTAATGTTGTTTGGCAAATAGAAATAAGCTTACAGGGTGACGAAATTGAAAAACAAAAGGTAAATTATCTTTTTGTATTATTAGAGTGGTCCATTTAATTTTACCATTAATTTTTATTAATTACTCTTAATTATTAAATTTAGGTCTGTCTATACAAAGGACATGATAATTATTTAAAAATCCAAACGTAAAACTGAAGAAAAAAACAAAAAGTATTATTTGCGCATGTGCGTAAATTAAATGACGAGTACAAAAACCTATCACAAAAAGCAAAAAAGTGCAACAATCTTATCATGCATTAAAAAAATTTGAGCGATCACTATTAAAACAAAAAATGTTGCAATCCAACAAAAATTTGTTAGATTTTAGAAATATGTTGAATATGATTAGAATAAAAGAAACATATCGAAGAAAATTAAGCCTTAACTCCAAGTAAATAATTCAAAAGTTATATGTTACTGCTATGCATAGAGTCAGCACTAAAAGTCTTTATACACTATTTCGAGCAAAATTTCCTTTGTATGTATTTTTTATAATGTAAATGGGCAAATAACCAAATTTATAAAAAAAAACAAAATTAAGTTAATATTTAAAGCTTTATCATGCTTTTTTTATATATTTTATTAGTTTGGCCAAATTTTCCTAAAAAAAATACATACAAGGTAAATGGTGCTCGAAATGGTGTACGGATACTTTTTGCTGATTGTACGAGGTCCGGCAAAATGTATTACCTATTTTGTTTCTTTAATATAAAAAAATGTATCGAGTATTCACTATGGCGATATTTTTATTTGGAAAAGTAGGCTTTGGAGAGTTTATTAAAATTTGACAGTTGTCAAAATGCCGCGTTGGTTAACAGAACATCGCATTTTTTGTGTCGAAAAATTTATTGAATATAATTCCATTATAGCCGTTCAAAGGTGTTTTTGACGTCAATTTAATGACCGACAGTGTCCGCAGCGGAAGACCATTACTGTTTGGATTCGTAAATGGAGGACAGGAGGATCCGTTTTAGACAAGAAGTCAAGTGGGCGGCCAAGATCTGCCTGCAATGCACTGAACGAAAACAGAGTTAGAAATGCAATTATCGCTAGTCCCAAAAAATCTCATCAGTCATTGTTGATGGCCACTCTTCAAGCTTTCACGAAATTAATGCTGGAGTGCCTCAGGGTTCAGTACTAGCACCAACTTTGTTTCTTCTTCACATCAACGACCTTCTTTCTTCCACAACCAATCCCATTCATAGTTATGCTGACGATAGTACCCTTCACTCCACTTTTCCAGGTTCCCAAACCAATCTCTCAACCCGACTTGGAAAGCAAACGCAGAGCGATGCGAGATATCTCTTTCACAGGATCTCAATTTGATATTGGATTGGGGCGCCAAAAATCTCGTTCAATTTAATGCATCCAAAACACAATCGTGTTCCTTGTCGCGAAAAAATCATCAAACACTCATCCTTTGCTTATGAGTGGCCAGGTTTTGCAGAGCGGGGACACATTTAACCTTGTGGGCATCACATTTGAGAATAACCTTAACTGGCATAAACACATTGTATCTATAGCCACCGCGGCTTCAAAAAGCTTGGATTTCTTTTCCGAGCCAAAAGTATTTTTCCGCTTCTAATTTATACACTTTGTATGTGTCCCAAATTCGACCCTCTCTGGAATATTGTTCTCATGTCTGGGGAATGGCATCCCCCACAACTCTCAGCATTCTTGATGCCATTCAAAGAAGGGCTGTTCGTCTTATTAATGATCCTTTACTTACCCAAAGACTTCCTTCTCTTGCTCATCGTCGAGCTGTGGGAGATCTATCGCTCTTCTATAGATACTTTTACGGCTTCTGCTCCGACGAATTGTCCAGTATAGTCCCCCCTCTTGCAGTTCCCAACAGAGAAACTCGTGGTGCCGCGCGTATGCATCCCCATACAGTTCAATTGGACAGGCCCCGAACTTCCCATTTCGTTCGTTCTTTTATCCCTAGAGTTTCTAGACTGTGGAACCTGCTGCCTGCGGAGGTCTTTCCTTCCCCCAAATCTTCAAGTTTTTAAGTCCCGTGTTAACAAACTTCCTCTTACCCTGCTTAAGACACCCACGGTACGTTAGTATTTAGGCTTTTGCCTTCGTGGATTGTCCAAAGATTAAAAAAAAAAAAAAAAAAAAAAATCTGTTGTTAAACATGCTATGTTAAAAAAAAATGAATTTTCACCCATACAAGATCGCAATTGTTCAAGAAATAAATCATCAGGATAGGGATTAATAGACTTGAGTTCTGTCGCCTTCTTCGTACCAATTATCAAGGTATTGAAAACAATATGTTTATGAGCGATGAGGCCCACTTTTATTTAAACGGAGATGTAAATAAACAGAATTGTCGTTACTGGGCTCAAGAGAATCCACGCGAAATTCATCAGCGTCCATTACATTGTCCCAAAGTAACTGTATGGTGGCCATCTCCTCGTCTAGGATAATCGGACCTTATTTTTGAGGAAAATGGTCAGACAGTAACAGTTACTGCCGCACGCTATGTTCAAATGTTGTAGATATTCTTCTTACCGCAAATTCAAAATGAAATTGGACATTACTGGTTTCAAACAGGATGGCGCAACAAGCCATACGGCAAGAATAAGCATGGATATTTTGCGACAATCCTTTCCAAACAGACTGATTTCTAAGAATGGTACCATTCCTTGGCCAGCAAGATCGCCCGACCTTTCAGCACCAGATTATTTTCTCTGGGGCTATTTAAAACATAAAGTGTTTGCCAATAAACCTAGAAATGTAAGGGAGCTAAAAACAAATATTGCCAATGAAATCCACGCTATTTGGCTTCACAAATGTAATGGGAAAATTTATGAACCAGTTAGAAGAATGTATTGAAGAGGGTGGCGGTCATTTGCGGCACACCATATTCAAAGCATAATAAACTCCCATCTTTCTTGTTTAAGAATACATGTTCCTTTTGTTTTGTTTTTTAAAGTTAATAAATTTTTATAAGCAATTTAAAATGGGTTGTTCATTTTGCCGACTCTGTATATTTCATTTTAAAAATGCCATTTTAAACTTTTGCCCGGTGGGCCAAATGGTCCCCATTCCGACACTGTTCACATTATGTTGCTCTAGATAAGGCAACATAAACGATATGTGGGCAAGAATAATCCTGCTGAAATAAGACATCAGTGGCGGCTCGAGGGTTTAAAAACAGGTTTAGTGCAGGAAAGGAAAATAAGCGCATTCACCATTTTAGCAAAATTAAAAATACTTAACTATCAAAAGTCTAAGTAAAAAGTCTTAATATCTAAATTTACCAAAATTTTATACACCAAATTAATCCTTTTATCTTTTAATGCAGCAAATTTATCAATTATATTTTCATAAAATGGTTAAGTTTTTATCAGTTCTTGTAGAAGCTCCTTTTGAATTAAAATATTGGCCAAAGATAAAAGGCTATCTTGGGATAAAGTGTTTTTTAAGAAAGTTTTTTAACGCTTAAGACAAGAAAAACTCCGTTCCACTAACCAGAATTAATAATCAAAATTACGAGCACTAAAAAATACACCGCGGAAAAGTGCACTCCACCTAATGGATAATGTTTATTTTACAGTCTCTAAAACAGTCAGTGTGTAAAGGCGCTAAGGCTAGCGATATACCAAGCAATACACTTGATACTCGCACCCGCGATTCTGGCCGCCGGCAAGTATAGCGTTGTCATGGCATCGGAGCGTCAAAGCGTAAACAAAACCCCGCATGAGGTGTATATTTCGGTCCGTTTTATTTTTGCAATACACTTGCTGATCGTGGATTGCGGTGTCGCGTTGCCGAAAGCTGAGGAAAGCGACTCGCGCCAGCGGTTAATTTATCTGCTAGATTTTTTCCATGGCGAATTTTCACAAATAAGGAATAGAAATGAGAAAAATAAATTGAATAATAGTAATGATTTTTTATGTTTTATTTTTTATTTTTGGTGAAGTGGCACTTCACTTACTACACCTGAATAGCCGCCACTGTAAGACATTACCAATACTTTGGACGTGGGATCAAGCAGTTGGTTCTAACACTTCCTCTATGTAACGCACGGCCGTCATGTATCCTTGGATGAAAACTAAAGAATGCCTACTACCAACCCATGTAGCTCCTATATAAAAACACCACTTTCTCCTCTCGAAGCTCCCTTCTGAACAGTTGTCACACATCGTGCATCGTGCAGTATCGGGGTTAATCGGAATACCCAACAGAAGTCCAACCTTCAAATTATCTTTTTTTTAATATATCACTTTTGGTTAAATTTTAAACATTATTTTTTTAATGTTGCAGTGGTATATTAAAATGTTTGGTTATAAACTTTGTGTAGCTAAAATATTAATTAGGTATATTTAAGGGTAGGAATTCATGTTGTTACTAACTGTACCTAAAGTATAATCCATAATTCAGTCTTTGTCCTTAATGCTATGCATTAACGACATTAGCCCTTCTTTAGATCTCTTAAGTTTTTTACGATCCAATACTTTAGCTTTTTTATTTTAGACTAGCCCACCCATGATCGGTTCAGTATTTTTAAAGATTAGCCCTTAAAAACAAACAAAGTATTAAACTTTACCTCTTTAAAATATTAAGTATAGATTTTACAAACATAATTTCAAATTCTGAGTTAAAAATATCTAACTTTTAATAACCTTGACATTGACTACTTTTGGGTTATTTACCAAACAAGTCTTTGGCGCACATAAGAATGAATACCTGTTTTTTAACAACTTTGTTGGCAAATAAAAATACCTAAATTATTTTAACGTACCGACCAGTACCGAGTGTATAAGTATACAGTGTGTCCCAGGATAGGTGTTACAAGAGGACAAATGGACCAAAACTTTTGGTATTTTTAAACGTCCTCTTGGGAAAACTAGTCGCATGGTCCAAAACAAATAAATACAAAATTTTACTCTGATTGGTAAAATAGAGGGCGGAGTTATAACTAAAAATGTGAAAATGACGAAGAGTAAAAGTACCTTTATTTTTAAAAATAGAGCAAAATTTTATTAGTAAATGTTGTAGAGAATTAAGTTTTATGTCAAAATATTAAGTTAAATAACTAAAATAAAAAAATAATTTTTGTCAGTTTTTAACATTATGCATCATCAGTTTTTAACACGCTTTTATTAACTTGGGTTGTAACTATCAATCTGGCTATGTAACGGAATCTTTGAGCCTAATTTTAACCAACTTCCAGCTATTCGATTTCTTTGAAACTTTGCACACGTATTAAGGAAACATGACAATGCAATAATCTGCAAACAGTATCCCGTTATCTTTTTTGGATCGCCAGGAAAAAAATTCCATTATATTATAAAAACAACACCTAGGGTGCCATCTGTTGGCAACATTTCAAACTTTGCTATTAAATGAAGAAGAAATTTTTAGTTTTTACACAATTTGGTTAGTTGCACCATTGGTGTTCAATTTTTATGAACAATAAAAATATAGGGTTAGTTGCACCATTGGTGTTCAATTTTAACACGCTTTTATTAACTTGGGTTGTAACTATCTGGCTATGTAATGGAATTTTTGAGCCTAATTTTAACCAACTTCCAGCTATTCGATTTCTTTGAAACTTTGCACACGTATTAAGGAAACATGACAATGCAATAATCTGCAAACAGTATCCCGTTATCTTTTTTGGATCGCCAGGAAAAAAATTCCATTATATTATAAAAACAACACCTAGGTTGCCATCTGTTGGCAACATTTCAAACTTTGCTATTAAATGAAGAAGAAATTTTTAGTGGGTTGCAATATTTTGGCAACGGTCCAAACATTACCTGGATTGCCATCTGTTGGCAAAATTTCAAACTTTGCTACTTAATGAAGAAGAAATTTTTTAGTGAGTTGCAATCTGTTGGAAAAATTTTAAAATTTGCTACTCTCGTTCATTAAAAAATTTTTTCGCCATTTTGTCAAGAGTAGCAGAAACTAAAAAATGAAAAATAATTAATAGTTTAAAAAACTAAAAAAACACGCTTTTATATGCAACCGAACTAAAAATTAGAAAATAATTTTTCATTAAAAAAATATTGTCATTTCATAGTAAAAAGCGTGGGGTGATAAATATATTAAATGTTATAATTATTACATTTGCAAATATCTATGATGGAAAAGTTATGAAAAAATAGTAAAATGCACCCCACGCTTTTTACTATGAAATGACAATATTTTTTTTAATGAAAAATTATTTTCTAATTTTTAGTTCGGTTGCATATAAAAGCGTGTTTTTTAGTTTTTTAAACTATTAATTATTAAAATACTTGGCTTAAGGCATCGAATTTTAAGAAAATATTTAAAACTATTAAATTTTCTTGTAAATTTCGCACCCTCTTGCCCATTATTTATGTTGTAATGAGAAATGTAAAAAAATGACAATTATATATTTTTTTGACTCATATTTTTGACATAAAATTTAATTCTCAACAACATTTACTCATACAATTTTAAAGAATTTATGGTTTCGTCCGTTACTTTGTGACCGTACATTTTAAATTAATAAAATAAAACAAAATATATACTTTGTTCATAGTCACTTTAAAAAAAAATTAAAGTGACTATGAACAAAGTATATATTTTGTTTTATTTCATACAATTTTGTTTCATTTTTAAAAACAAAAGTAGCTAGCTTATGGGCATTTTTTATATTTTTAGTTATAACTCACCCTGTATAATACCTATTGGGGTAAAATTTGGTTTTAATTAGTTTTGGACTACGCGACCAGTTTTCCCAAAATTACGTTTTAAAATTCAAAGATTTTTGGTCCATTTGTCCTCTTGTAACACCTATCCTGGGACACACTGTACATTGCAGATCAAATCTCCCCAGTTTTTGGGTGGCGACAAATCAGGGTCGGTCATAGGGGAGGGCATGGCCCCCCTTTAATGCCACATCCTTTGTATTTCATACATATGTAAAGGCAAATAATGGGTATTTTGGGCATTTAATGTTGATATGGCCCCCCTCAGGGCTGGTCCGGGGGTGAGGGTGATAATAAAATTGAAAAGTGAGAAGTAAGGACCTTCTTTTTTTGCTTTTCAAATGCGTGGGTGTTTTTGCTTTTTGATTTTTATAAAGAACAAGAATAAAAATAGGCGAGGGGACCTTTTTTTTTGCTCTTCAAAAAATTTTAAAATTTTGTTTCTTTCTAGGAGCGCCAAAAGCTTTTTGTTTTTTGGCACCTCACACACTTTTTCTCGGCCTATGGCGTCCCCTCAGACAGTCGATATGACTGCCCCTGCGACAAATGTTATGAAATTACTGGGTGGTTTCCTCCTAAAACTTTTTTACCCTTTAAGATAGAAAAATAAAATTTAGCTTATTGAAACTGAACAGAAATCTGCATTGGTTGATTCATTTACTTGTATTCTACTATCCTTTTCGGTTTAACCAAAAATTACTACTTTTATATTATAAATGACTTCACTGGTCTATTTTTTTATTCCGATAGTACATATTATTCTGAATACAATGACATCCCACATCAAGGACCATACGGAGAAATGAATCTTGGGGGAGAGGGGGAACAAAAATCCAGAAAAAACATGAACCTTTGAAGAGCAAACAAAAAATACAAAAAAAGGTCATCACCTTTGAAAATGTACATTCATTCACCCACATTACGAAAGCAAACCGCCAATTCGCCAATGTAAATACTGAAGGGCAAAAAAATATTAAAAATTTCAAATTTTACATCGCTTAGAAAAGTGTAAAGAAAAAATTAACTTTATTTTTCCATGACTTCTTGTTTTAAAATTAACCGTTTTAGGCTAATGATGACATTTTTAATAAAAATTTATAAAATTTTAAGAAGCAGAGGTGTAGGAAATAATTTTAATAATACATATAAGATTATATTTTTAACAGGCAGTAAACTTGCTGGGTATGGAAAAACAATTAATTCTTTTTTTTCGCCCTTTCGGGGTCATCCCACCCAGGCCCGACGACCGCCCCCTAGGTGGTGCACTGCAGCCTGAAGGCTTATTGTACCTTGACCCCTACTCCTTCCCATTCACACACCATTCGTTCCATAACTTGGATGGTTGTTGCTCGGTCCGTTTGTTCACCCCCGAGCAGAACACCGCGTGCCGTTGCCCAAAACCCACAATGCCGGTCACCCATCCAAGTTATGGGCGCGCACTTCACTGCTTAACTCCGGAGATCGACGCTTGCCGATACAACCGGAGCAGTCACAAGCGCGCCTTTAATTTTAATTACACCCAATACTATTTTTATCACAAAATCTTTTTATATACAATTTCCGGTATATATCTAATGTTTTTCGGTAATAAAACAATTTTTTATTATACCAAAAATGCTAGTTTTATAACATCCTGTACGCGTACTTTTTAAATTATTTTAAAAAATTATAATAATAAAATCCAAATCATAATTTTAATAGTTCTAACGACCCCAAATTCAAATTTGCAGTTTTTAAGTTTCTTCACTTAAATAATAACTTAACAACCAAAAAATCGTAAATCCTAATTAACTGAGAAACAAACTTATTATTAGAAGCATTTAACCAAACCTTAAAAGGAAGTGGGCTATCAAAAGTATGAATTTACGGAAATAATTAAGAATTAAAAACATAAATTACAAGACACAAGAGGATTAATTATTATTATTGGTTGGTTTGATGCAACGTACATTTCCCTAATTTAATAATATTGTAATTATTATTTTATACGCAATTAAATTATTATTATCCCCTTAAAATTTAATCCGCCAGCTTGAGAACTAAGAACTTCTTGGGTCTTAGTTGCAGGGCCGGAGCAAGGTCTGAATTCTGTTGAAGCGAAGAGCAGAGTTGAGTCGTATTCGAATACTCAGTATTCTGAATAGTATTTAGAATACATTTTGCCGGTATTCGAATACATTTGTGTGTTTGGTATTCGGTATTCGGCAGAATACTATTTTGCTCAGTATTCGGGATTCGGTATTCGAATACTTTAGAAGTATTCGACGAACATTTTTTTGAGTATTCGAATACCGGCGCTCCGAGTATTCGAATACCGAAAAGTATAAGTAGTATCCGAATACTAAAATTGTCATGATTTGAATAACAAAAGGGTTCTTGCTCTTCAATTTTGTCACAGGTTTTGTTTTGTAGTATTCGATTCGAATACCAATTCCGGGTTTCGAAATACCAATACCGATTTTCAGTATTCTGCCCAACTCTGGCGAAGAGTCAAAGTGGCGCCTTTTTCTTTAAAAAAATGAAGCTTTTGGGTGTATATTTAACATATACAACCACTAAAATAAAAAGAGAAAAATTTAATGCTTTATTTGTTTTCTGGGAGATTAAACTTAAACAAAATATTATTTGGCTTTTCTCCCGAAAATGTTAAATAAACTTGTTGTTTGTTGTTTGAGGCGTCCTAGGCTAGAATTCCCGGAGCGCCTATTTTCAACCAAAAAAATTTTGAAGAGCAAAAAAAAAAGAAAAAAAACAAAAAGGTCATTCCCTCCTTTTCACGCCTATTTCATTCCAAAACACCTTATTCACAGAAAAATTAGTCAGCAAAACACCAAACATCCCCACTCCACCTACACTTTTTAAAACCTCCCTATCTAGCGCCTATTACTCCCCTGTCTGGTGCCTATTTTTTTTCATGGCGCCCTAGGCTGCTAGCCTATTCGGCCTAATGGATAATACGGCCCTAAGTATACGAATAAAAGTTTTGGACTATTTGACTTTGTATGCATATTTTGTAAATTAGGCCCTGCATTCAAAGAAAAAAAGCAAAAACAAACAAATTTATATGTTTTTTTTCGGGTAAGGACCTTTTTTGTTTCTGGTATTGACGGAAACTAGTGTTTTTTGCGACAAGTTTAAGGCTACGGATACGATACCTAAGCGTCAGCGGCTAGCGGCTAGCGGCTAGCGGCCAGCGAAAGCCGGAGAATGTGAGATGTGCCTTTGATCTTTATGGTAGCAAAAAAGAATTTTTAAACAGTTTTACTTAACTTGACTTGTTTGGTTATTATTTGATATTTATCATTGACGGCCGATCGATCTAAAATTTGGTACACACTCTTAAACTTGATGACAATACAATAAGAATAATTTTTTATGATTGTAAATCATATAAATACAAAATGCCGGATTATAATATATTACTTCACTACAACCTGAATATGGATATCAAATGAAGGGCTTGGTGGTAGAATAGAGGTCACATAAAAAAATCCAAGATGGCCGCCGCCACAAAAATGGCGAATAACATATTTACCACAACTACTACAATATAAAATCTTTGGCATTAAATGAATTCAATAGAATGAGAAGTATCAACTAACAACAGAATTAAAAAGCTTTAAAATAAATTATGTAAAAAAGTATGTTAAACGGTTTTATTGTACAAAAGCTAAAAATAATGCGGTTAGTCCTAGCTACCAGATCGCACCAACCTTCTCAACAATCTGGGGTATTCATCAGACCAATAATAAAATCGGTGGACACTTGACATTTCTATCATAATATTTACTCTGGATACGCTACGCCCAACGGTTTTATTATTTGTCTGATCAATTGGTGGATTGGTGCGATCAGGTAACTAGGTCTTACCGATTTTTTGTTTTAGCTTTTAATTTAATAATTTATTATTTTTGAAATCAGGCGGCTGCAATATGCGTGAGCAAAAAGCCCTGCCGCTGCCTCTTAAAACGAATAAATAGTATCCGCCGAGCGTTTCTAAAGTATATAAACTGGTTTCAAAACGCTGTTTACCACAAAATATTGTAGCCAATACCGGCTACCAGTACAGGGATTTGATACTCTCCGCTCGACGCTTCCGCTTGTTATCGTAGCCGAGGCCTAAGTCAAAGAAATTACTTTGGGGGATTCTTTTGTTTAGGGGTGAAGACCTCTTTTTATTTTTTGGTCTTCAAATAGTTTTCATGAATACTAAATACTGGTATTCGAATACTTTTTTTCCTTGGTTTTCGAATCCTTAGTACTCGAATACTTTTTAACCGATTTCAAAAACGAGGAGGTTCTCAATTCGCCGGTATGTTTTTTTGTGTGTATGTTATGCGATTACTTCAGCGTTTGTGGTCCGCTCTGAAATCTTTTTTATTTAAAAGGGGCGCACTTCCGTAGTGGTCCCAAAAAAAAAATAAAGTTAGGATTGCAAGAAAGAAAGGTACTAGACCTATTCTTTTTCTCTGCTAAGCGTTATTCGTGTGTCAAAGCTGCCTTTAGATGGGTATGTGCTAAGATAATAAAAAATAAAGTCAAAGTTAAAAAAGGAGAGATCAGGGGCGCACTCAGAATCGACAACTTTGGGGTAAAATTAACCCTTTAAACTTAAAGACAAGCGGATAGCTGCAGCCCCGTTTGTATCGATTGATAAGCTTTTGACAGACAATATAAAAAACCAAAGATATTTATTACAATACGGAATTCAAGATTTATATTCGAATACAGGATTTCGATATTCGACGCAACTCTGAAAGGACACACACTAACTAGAAATTGTATGTAATTGTAAAAAAACTACCACGTTATGAACACATTACTAGATTTATTTCCTAAAATAATATTTTACAATTATTTTTTTTTACTTAATACTATTAATATACAGTGTGTTCAAGATAAGGATCCTAAGCATGGGAATCTCGGTACCTATTGTAGATACAGCTTAGGTTAAATTAGGAAAAAGTTGTATTTTTAAAGGTTATTTATATGCTGTTTAGAAAGTTGAAAAATTTTTCATAGCCTGCTGAGATATTTGGCAAAAACGAAAATTTGACTATATCGATTTTATTTCATTCTGACTTTATTTAAAGGGATATGAAAAACTAACAACACTTTTTCATTGGCACTTTTTAGCTTCTACATGATGGTATTTTTAGATTTTATATCCGACGTTTCGTTTTTAAGAAACCATCATCAACTTTATTTTTTATATGACTCGAAAAAAGTACACCCTGTATCTGATCCCATTTTTTATTACAAATTTAATGATGTATCACATGTCATATTTTAAATTTAAGTTAAAAGTAAAATTGCATTTTTTTATTTTTAAAGGTATTTTTAAGTAGGCCTTGCAAACAAATGATTTGACGTTAATTCCTGTTACCGTATCTGTAACATAATTTAATATCATGATAAAATAGTAATTATCGTTATTACCCTGTTTGTCGAGTTGTTGTTTTTAGAGCAATTGTTCTTATTGTTACTGTTGTCTTTATTATTGTTTATTGGTGAATAGTTAATATATATTGTATTATTAAGGTCGAATATGCCGGATGGCCATTATAGCCATAAAGAAAAGTTTGACATGCTATTAGTTTTTTCATCTTTTCAAATAAAGTCACAAAAAAAATAAAATTGATATAGTCAAATTTACGTTTTTGCCAAATATCTCAGCAGGCTATAAAAATTTTTCAAGTTTCTAAACGGCATGTAAATAAGCTTTAAAAAACAAAACTATTTCCCTAATTTAACCTAAGCTGTATCTCCAACAGGTACTGAGTTTCCCATGCTTAGGATCCTTATTTTGGACACACTGTATAATAAGTTATTGTACAATTTTGGAAATATTTATTATTAGTTTGCTTTTATAGTGTTTTTGTTTTAAAAATTTGTAAAAAAATTTAAACAAATGTTTATTAGATATATTTGCATTATATGAGGTACAAACAGAAAAGTTGTATTTTTTAACTGACACATTGTCTTTATACAGATTGTTTCCAGAGGATAAGATGATACAAAACCTTGTTTGCTGTGGTACCACTACTAGATTTTATAAAAATCGAATGAAGGATATATTTAAGATATTATAAAAACCTATTTTTTATCTTCGAAATAATGCATAGGATCTATATTTACAAAAATATATTTTTTTAATATAGAATTAGCATGAGAATACGTCCTCAAATTTTAATTAATAATTTTTTACCATAATTAAAAACACCCTGTCTTTAAAAAAATCTGTATCCATCAGAAAAGACGCAGCCCCTGTACAAGATCCATGTAACAGACTTAAGATAAAGTACCGCTCTTATTTGAATACACCTTTTTTCCTGACAGCATAGTTAATATACAAGGTGTCTCAAAAACATAATTTTTATTGTCAGGTTGTTTTTTTTTTTTTTTAATGGAACACCCTATTATATTTTAACAAATTTTGACTTTATAATACGCCTCCTGCTTCAAAAAATATATGCAACACACTATACGTCAATCACCATGCTGTAGTTATGTTGGCATATGCAACAGTATGTTGATATACTCATTAACAACCAAAAGTGAATGAAACAAAGTAATCTCTTTGGTTTTAATTATTTTTTTAAATAATTCTGTCACTGTCATAGTGACAAACAAAGCGATAGACGTTTAGTGTGTTATATAGTTTTGATGTAGAATTTCATAAGGGTTTGGGATGTTTGGGCTTTCAACAACCATTCTCGCAATTAATTTAAAATTATCAACTGGGAATCGAATAACTTTGCTTATATCGTAGTAAAAGAAAAAAATACATTTTGTGGCTTGGATTTGGATGATCCCAGAAAAAACAATTTCCTAGTATTAAAAAAATCCTTTTAAAAGTATATTTATTTTTAAAAAATGTTAAACGTTACGAAACAAACATGTTAAATAGATTTGTTGTACTATAGGTATTATGTTAAATGTTTCTTGGATCTTCAGTTAAACAACTTAAACTAAATAAGCCTAAATTTAACCCTAACCAAAGAAAAAAACTAAAGAATTTACTCCGATTCTCATACGGACGCCTGACTTTGGGGTGGCGTCCACTTCAAACACGTGGGATCAACTTCTTTCAGTAAAGTGCATCTTCGTTTTACTCGTTCGACATACTCATCCAGGACGTCTTGTTTTTTAAGAATGATGTGCTTACCTTTCCAATATTTCATCATACCTAGAGCCTGAAGTGTGGATACTATATCGTAGGAATGAATAGCCATCTGCAAAAAATACAATTCTATAGACACATTGGTACCAAAACTGTGCAACTTTTGAACACTTACGTAGGGTGTTCCATAAGTCTTGTAACAATCAATAAATTAGAGTTTTTAAAATAGCGGCCATTTTTATTGATACACTTTCCCATGCCCTCAAACCATTCACTGAACCAGGCCGCCCACTGTTCCTCTGGAATAGAGAAGCATACTTCATCAAAACCTGCCAATAATATAATGCCGGACTTAAATTTTTGCTTCTTTACAAAATGAAACAAACCAAAATCGCAAGGAGCCAAGTCGGGGCTGTAGGGTGGATGTGGCAACAATTTTAAACCGGCTTGGGTTGTATAATTGGTCGTAAGGGCAGCTCTGTGTGGCGGTGCATTGTCATGATGCAGAAACCAAGAACTTAGGTTTAACATTGGGCGAAGAATTTGGAGCTCTTGTAATAGAGAGGGCAAACAAATTTCGATATACCACTTCGCAGATACAGTTTCTTGTTTTTCAAGTTCAATCGTTTTTATTAAACCTCTGCTGCCCAAGAAAACCGTAAGCATTCTTTAGTTTATTGATTTTGACTAAC
>JACEGR010002613.1:0-123756 GCA_014170235.1 Listronotus bonariensis | reverse complement strand
TAATATGATAATTTTCATTTAATAAATAAAAAAATATATTTTACAAGTAGAAGTGCCTAAATGGTATTAAATAGGTAACGCTAGATATAGGTTTAAATAAAATAGAAATTACCAACTTTAGATAAGAAAATACTTTAAAAATGTAATAGGAAGTCTGTTTTGTAGTAATCTAATTATTTTTATTTACTTAAGTTGGTAAAAAAAATATATTTTAAGTACAAGTAGAAATTCTATATATCCTAATATTAGATAAAAATCGCTTAATATATGAGTATTTAAAGATTTAAATTCATTTTGGCATCCAAAAATGACATTAATTAAGGGATAACAACAATGATCACGTGGATATTTATAATGATACATGACAGCGGTGCTAGACAACACATTACGGTACCAGGTACCGTATTGTGCAATTTACCAGCCCCAAATTAATACAGGGTAAGTGAATTTACTGGACAGTATGAAATCAAATAATAAAATTCAGTTTTTGCCTTTCTTGCATTGCCGTCCCATAATTGGCATATAAAAAAATAATGACGGGGACTTCAATTAAAATTACAATTAAAAGATTTTATATAAGTATTTTTTTTCCTGGGAAACGTTTTCATTTAATTAATCACACATTGAAAGAAAAATGCTTCCAACTAAAAATATAATTTAGCAGTCCTAAAACAATACAAAGAAAAAGTGATTATTGGATGTTGACGGTGTGAGGTTAAATTTGACCCCCGCGCGCCTACTTCCGCAATAAAAGGCATACGCCTACTTAGTGGTTGAGAAAATATAATGCACTATTCCGTTTTTACAAAAAAAAAACATTTCCAGCAAAAGTATTGTGGACGTGTATTTTGTAATACATATAGGGCCCATTTTTACGTCACTGGGCAAATGTACCATATGGAACTATCTTCTTGGGACAATGAGACCGGTGGACAAAAACTGGTCTAAACTTGGTACGGGCATACCCCCCACGAGGGGTAGCCCGTACAGGGCTTAACTAAAACTTTAACTTTATACTTGACTTCACTAACTACTTCTTATCTAATCTTTTTTATAACTTTTTTCTCTCCTTTAAATATCAATTTTTCAGTGTTTGTTTTGCATTTCTACGCGACCCAGTTTGTTTAATGTTTTTATTTTATTATTATAAGAGTAACCTAGAAAATTGTTTAATTTATACTTTTAAAACCTTGACACCTCACGTATATTTTTATTTAGCAAAATCCCAATGTTAAGTAACCTAATTAAAATGTATACTTATTTTAAAATTCCCAAAAATGTATATTTTTAAAATTCCCCAAATGTATACTTTTTATACTAGGTGTTCCAGTCGTCAAGAAATTATGAATTTTGTGGTTAATCATATTTATTATATAATAATACTTACTTTTCTTGTAGCTAGTGGTAATTAAATGCAAAAAACAATACTACCTTATTTTTAATAATGATTTAGGTGTTTTGGACAAACCACGAAGGCTAAAAGTCTAAATACTAACATACAGTGGATGTCTTAAGCGAGGTAAGAAGAAGTTTGTTGACACGGGACTTAAACACTTGAAGATTTGGGGGAAGGAAAGACCTCCGCGGGCAGCAGGTTCCACGATCTAGAAACTCTAGGGATAAAAGAACGAACAAAGTGGGAAGTTCGGGGCCTGTCCAGTTGGACCGTATAGGGATGCATACGCGCAGAACCACGAGTTTCTCTGTTGGGAACCATGAGTGGAGGAACTATACTGGACAATTCTTCAGAGCAGAAGCCATGGAAATACCTATAAAAAGCGATAAATCCCCCACAGCCCGACGATGGGCAAGAGAGGGAAGCCTTTCTGTAAGTGAAGGATCATTAATGAGACGAATAGCTCTTCTTTGAATAAAATCAAGAATGCTTAGGGTTGTGGGGGACGCCATGCTCCAGATATGAGGTCTAAATGGTTAGGTTTCTCGAGTTATAAAATGCACCCTTTTACAGGCCTTGCATCAGTCATTTAGAAACCTGAATAAAAAATAAAGTAGCTATGAAAACCTAAGAATTACAACGAAAAAAAAATAATTAAAAGCGAGCATTAAAAAAAAAACTTAAAGGGGTTAAGAGAGATACGTAGAAACACATTATCTTGTTGCTGTATTAAGTTACATTTAAAAGTACCTTTTGTTTTTTTTTCATAAAAAAACGTTTAAAAAGCCAAAACCCTAAACTGACAATGATATAAGCTTCAAATTAACTTTACCACTAAAATTTTGTAAATATTGTGGGATACATCAAATATACTCAATGTGGTATTTCGTTACAAACCAAAGTAAATACTTCAAAAAATTCAAGGAAAATCAAATTTGTTGGTTTTGATATTACTTGCTCTTGACCTAGATTTAAGTGGTAACTTTAGATAAAACCTAACACTTTGGGCATTTTAGCTTTCTCCAAATAATGGTACAGTTTTATATATACAGGGTGTTACAGAATGTTGTTGAAAAATTAAGGGGCGGTTCCTACATCAGAAAATATAAAGAAAAGTTTATAACAACATAGGTTAGCAAATTTAACGTTCTCAAGATATGCTAAATAAAAACAAACTGAAAAATTTTGAAAGCACTTATTTTAGAAAAAATTGTTAAACTAAATATAACCTTATTTAAATAAATATTATTTGCTGTTTTTAAATAAATGTAAAAAGTTTTTTCAGTGCTTATTTTATGGTTAAAAAATATGCGATACTTAAAGTGGATTTTTATTCTCCTAAACTAAACAGGATACAAAAAATAAAAGACATAAAGGTTGAATTTTTATTTGCTTAATCTAAAGAAAGCACAAAAATATTACACATATTTTTACATCTAGGGGTGTACCGTTTTTTTTGTTAAAAATATTCCTTCAGTTGCCGCTCGAGACGCCACTGAACTTATTAAATATAATTAAATTGGTAATAAATTACCCCCGAAAGCCAATAATAAGACCAGAACTAACCATAATTAAAACAAAATAAATAAATAAATTCAAGGGTATTTAGTATGTATCTAGAGAACGAGGAATTTGAGAACCCATGTTTAAAAAACGTTCTTTTATATATTTTCAATCGTAGAATCTGGGGCATTTAAGAAAAACGTTTGAACACGTCAATTTTTACTTTTGAAAGAAACATTTTTTGCCACTTTAACTTCCTAAACTGCAACCCTTCAGAATACAGGCTGGCCCACCATATTCGACACGGTCTGTAGCTGGATATCCATGGGGTTTTTAAAAAAGTAAATACTGAAACCTATACAGGTCGGATAAGGCCACAGTATAAAATTATTTTACTCTATACAGGATGTCTCAAAAAAGCGTGACGTATCAAAGTTATATATTTTTTAAATGGAACACCCTATATTTTATGACCGTTTTAGATTCTACATAAAAATATAATTTAAGTTTGTTTATAGTACCAAGTGTCTAATTTTATTGGTTTTTGTGATATTTGATTTTTTTTCAAAATGCAGGGGTGCAAATAAATTAATTTCATTTTAACAATATAAACTCCTTAAACTTTAAAAGTTGTTACAAGATTAGGAAAAGTCTGCCTTATCATACGTAGGTCATATCGAGATCATAGATTATACAGGGTGATCAAAAAATAATTTCAGTTTTTTAGAAAGTCAAATAGCAATATCGCTCTTATTTTAAATGAAACACCTTGTATTTTTTTACACCACATGATGACAAACCAAATGCCCTTTCAAATGGTGTATAGGTTGCCTATACCTATCTTTTATACTTTTTAAGAAAATTCCGTTTTAACATATTTTTATTTCAAATGTCTATTTAAATGTAAGTAGACTGGGATATAGCTATGCCTATATACTAAGCCGTTATTGCAAAATGTAAATTTGTTGGAAAAAAGCACAAAATTAAAAGATTTTGTATTATCTGCCACATTTTTAAAATTCACAGAAAAAAATTCATTAGTTGCTTATAACGCTACCTCCAATAACACTTATTTCAGCTGAATGTGGTAATGATAAAACTTGTGTTTTAAAACAATCCTAACGCCTCTGGTCAGGTATGACGACATTCTGTGACCTATAACTCGTTTCTTTCATTATCCATAATCACTATGTTAAGTTTTTTAAATCAACTATTAAGGTTATCAGATGGTTTCTCCTGGATTATTTTTCAGGATTAACTCTAGACTAAAGTAAACCATTTTTTCACATCGTACCAGTATTATATCATCTTGTTGTTGTAGGAGAAGGGTTGTTATTTAAAATCATTAAAATTTCTTTTAAACTGACTAAAACACTAGTAATCAATAAATGGTTGTTGTCGTTTTCTTAAGAAAAATATTAACTAAAAATTTGTAAAAACAGATTTTACTAAAAAGCACAAAAGATGGGTATAGGCAACCTATACACCATTTGAAAGAGTATTTTATTTTTCATGATGTAACGTAAAATAATACAGGGTGTTCCATTTAAAATAAGAGAGATATGACTATTTGATTTTCTGAAAAATTGAAATTATTTTTTGATCACCATGTACAATATTTGATCTTGATTTGACCTACGTATGATATGGCAGACTTTTTCTAATCTTGTTACACATTTTAAAGTTTAAAGTGTTAAAAGTGTTAAAGTAAAATCAATTTAATTTTACCTCCGCATTTTTAAAAAAGATCAAATATCACAAAAACGAATAAAATTAGACACTTAGTACTATAAACAAACTTGAGTTATTTTTAAAGTAGAATTTAAAACCGTCATAAAATATAGGGTGTTCTATTTAAAAAAATATAAATTTGATACGTCACACTTTTTGAGACACCCTGTATAGACTAAAATAATTTTATACTCTAGTCTTATCCGACCTGTATATGTTCCAGTATTTACTTTTTTAAAAACTCCATGGTTATCCAGCTACAGATTGTGTCGAATATGGTGGGCCACCCTGTATAATAAGGCTTAAAGGATCTTCAAAATAAGATATGGCTTGCTCCTACAGGTAATTTAATATTCTACAATAAAAAATAAAAATAAAAATATTTGCAACCTGTTATATCAACAAAAATAATAGCAGAGGCAGTTGTAATTAAAATTAGGAGACTTTCAAAATAAATATTATTAAATTTCTTTTTCTTTTTAAAATTTTAAGGGTAAGTCTAACCCCCGCTGAAGGGTTGCACTTCAGAGACTAAAAGTGGCAACGAAATGTTTTCCACTAAACGCAAAAAATAAGGTAAGCGTTTTTTCCTAAATAACTAGTAGTGCCCAAAATTAGCTCTGATTGGTTTTAAATAACCACCCTGTATTTTACGTAACACTTAAGAAAATTTACTAAACAGGTTGTTTGTCTTCAGAAACTGTAAAGTTTTCTGTAAAATTGTTTACACCGTATAAGCTTTAACATTAATTTGCACCACTTGTGTTTTAATAACTTACGCAAATACCCTCTTAACAAGTTGAGTTTGAGTTGGGTGAGCAATGTATGTTTCAGTTTAAATAATAAATGTGGGTAGAAAACGCAAAAATTATTATAAATAAGAACTTCAATATAATTTTCTGAAGTAATATAAGTGTTTAGAATAACAAATTATTGTATCGTAAAAGTACTTACACAGGATTTAAACGTGTACCTTAGTATAGTTATAAGTCAGTTTCGTACCATAGTGCCCAAAAATCTAGTACAGTGACGGAAATAAAATTTCGTACACTTAGGTTAACATTTTATGTCAATTTTCAATATTTTGGTAAACTTGGCTTTTTACCTTTTTCTCACCTTAATTAATATTCAATAAAATACAACCCTCCAAAATATATATATATATATATATATATATATATATATATATATATATATATATATATATATATATATATATATATGTATATATAATTATATATAGTTTATTTTATTCAAATATTAAAGAATAAACACTGGCTTAAAATTTCAAAGCGGCACAATTTTTTTCCACTAATAAGTTTAAACTTATGGGCATTGATGCAATCAGCATTTGTGCATGGTGAACATTGTAATTATTTCAAATTTCTTCAATTTTATTCCACAAATCATCACTGTTTTGTGGATGAATATCACTGTTCTTGTTAATTTTCTTTACAATATATCCCCAAACGTTTTCGATTGGAGTAATATCAGGGCTTCTTGAGGGCCAAGGTAACACTGAAATGTTATTTTCCAGTAGCCAGTCCGAAACTCTCCTTGCTGTATGGACGGGGCAGTTGTCATGCTGGTATATAAAATTTTCTTGTTCAAATATATTGTTTACCGATGACCACATAGCATTTTGGAGTATGTGTATATAAGCTTGACTATTAAATCTTTCTCGAATACGGTGGCATATGCCTAGCCCTCTGAAAGACATATACCCCCATACATTAACAGAAAATCTTCCACTTGTTTTAACATGTTGGGTATATCTTTCTTCGTACCGTGTATTTTACGGCCTATACACTCTAATAATATGTCCGCTATAAGAAGATTGAAAAATCTTCTCATCGGTAAATACTACCCTTTCCCAAAAATACATACCTTGCGGTAAATATTCCAGTGCAAACCCCATTCTTTGCTCTTTATTCATATCGGTCAAAAATGGCTTTTTAGCAGCTACACCGCTTCTCAATTCCGAATATTTCCTAATACGATTTCTTGCCGTTCCTGCTGTCCCAGAAGTTTGGTTGTGTGCTTCTACAGCTGTCTGAAATGGATTGTTTGGCAAAAATATATCAGATCCTTATCTTGATTTTCGTTTGAATTTTTCTTCTACCACTTCCAGCCCTTCTCTCCAATGATCCTGTATTTTCCCATTTAGTTCTGAGGCTTTGAATAGTGCTTCTTGGTTTCCCAACTTGCTGAGCTATTCTTCCCAGAGAAACACCTTCTTCGAATAGAGTAATTTCTTTCGCCTTCTCTAGTTCATTCATTTTCCAAACTTAAATAAAAGTAATATAATATAATTTTAAAATGTGTGACAGATAACCATTTGTCAAGTAAGGTATATTTCCAGGTGATCCAGGTACGCAAAAGTCAACATCACACTGGAAAAAATTAGGTGTACGAGATTTTAATTTCGTCACTGTACATTCCCTGTAGAAAAGTGTCTCCTGGTCTATTTTTCACATAACTGTCACAAAATTACATTGCTTGGAGAACATCCAACATATTTTATTCTAATAGACCAGAAGATCAAACTAAATTTATTTGTACGAATTTTTTTAGACACGATTGTACATTGTAGAATATACTGGGTTAGTGAAAAGTACTACAGCTCCTAAATGTCTTTTAAACCGCTTAAGCTGCGTTTACAGAATTTGGTATCTGGGGATGAATAATTTAACAGTGATGTCGGCACCATTGCCAGACTTCCTATTTGTGCAATACGCATTGTCAAATTTCCACATTGCACGTTTTAAAGTGCATAATTTATTTTAGAAAGCCATTAAATGTCATATAATGAAGAGACAGCAAAAACAATTTTTCTAGCTATTTTAAATGGAAAAGCATACTTTTTATTATTCATAAAAACTAAGGATTAAAACTATTTTACTCATTTAAATAAAGGTATATCTTTTTGTTTCTTAATACTACAAAGTAGACTTTAACATTAACAAGTATTTCAAAGTATAAAAACAGATGTAAGACTTAAAAATAAAAAGATTAAACTTCTGGTAAAAATAATATACGACCCGTATTATTTTTTTAAAAAACATTGCCTACTTTGAAGGATTTAAAGTAAATAACCAACCGTATTTTAAGAAAATAAAAACATATTTTATGCTACTTTCTAAAGAAATATATATTTTCGAAGCTTTTTCGCTTTTTTTTATGCTAGTCTGATATAAAAAAATGTTTGGTTAGTTAAAAGTGTTTTTATTTTATTTTACAGTTAAATCACTGTTTTTAAACATTGTCATTGTTAACCGACTTTAGAAACGAGAAGGTTCTCAATTTACCTCTATGTTTTTTGTATATTTTACGCGATTACTCCGGCGTTTCGACAACCTATGAGCAAAATTAATCCTTTAACCAAACCAAAATAGGTACTTAAAGGTGCTTTTAGACTACAGTAAAACTCACAAGCACGTGTAATTTGATTGGTTGAAAGCGCTGCAAGCGGTCATAAAAACCGTCACATTGGGGGTCATGGTTAGTTAAATCTTTTTTATTCGCTTTTAATATGCTTTAAACCAATTAAATTACAGGTGCTTGTGCTTTTACTGTAGTCTGTGTTTATAGTGTATGTTTACTGATTGAATAGTAATAATAAAAAAATAGTTTAAACAATAATAAAAAAAGGAATAAAAAAAAGAGGTAGGAAAGTAACATATGTCAAAACTACTTAATGGTAATAGCTAAATAAAAAGCCTTTTATACTTTAATACTATAATAGGGTACCTATTACCCGACTTTTTTATTTTATTTCATAGTTTTTACTCTTAAGCAAGTTTTATTATTGTTTTGAAATGGGTTTAATTAAAAAAACCGTTTATTATTTCTAAAAGAAACGGTGTGTTATGCTTTTTCAAATTAAGAAGAAAGAAAACATATTTGATTATGAAGGTAAATGCTTTTGGGACATTTGTTTTTGTGGGTTACATGTTTTCTTATAGCAGTACCTTATACTGGGTATCCGCTGGGTGTTTACAGCTTGTCTTTGGAAGTTCTTACCAAATGGAAAACTTTTTAATTAATAACATTATAATAAAAGTGCCTCTATGAAAAGTTCTGCTTAAAAAGAAAATACATTTCCCCAATGATATTTGTATGTTGGATTTACCGGGCGGCCTTAAAAAACTTGTTTCCAAATTAAAATACGAAGTATATATAACTACGGTACTAAACTATAAAGGGTGATTTTTAAGTAATTTTATAAAAAAAAAGTTCCTATTAACTCATGTCTGGGAGTCGGTATTACATAAAAATATTAAATACAAGGCCTGAAACCCAAAAATTTGGAAGGCTAAAAAGTTGTATTATTAGTTGCTTCTTAAAAAAAAAATATTAAACATACATAAAATGCCAGTGCCATACATTTTGTCTCAGTAGTATTTAAATAATTTTAAAAATTTTAATTCTCTGCATCTGAGAAACGGAGAAATTTCGGACATTTGTTTTGGAACTCTTCTACATAAAATAACATAAAAAATACTTTTAAAGTTTTGTAGCGTAGGTAGGCAATATCCTGTATATTAATTTGAAAACAAGTTTTTTAAGCCACTCTGTACATTATTATTATTTTTGGGGAAATGTATTTTCTCATCAAGCAGGACTCCCATTTGGTTAGAACTTTCGAAGACACGTTGTACAACAAGACGATTAAGTATTAAAAAAATTAATTGTAAAATTACAAAATTTTCTGAAAGAATGGCAGATAGTACGTGTCACCCGTTTATCCATTTATATATTTTTAACACTCTATATTTCCGTCATCTGTACTGACTGTTAATCTTTGTCAAAGTTTTTAGAAAATAAATAATATTAGGATGTAAGCCACTAGAAACAAAAATCCATATTGATCAAACTATCCAGATATTTTTTGTATAATTGTGTTTGGCAAATAGTTTCATAAAAAATAATTTAAAAAATATTTGTTTAATTCGCGGTCTTGTATATAAATTTGTTAAATATTTCATGTTTTACCCATCTATTATTGATCTGTTATACCTTAGAAACGGAATATGTTATGGTAGCAATAATACCTGCTATCACACCTAGGGCATTATAAGCGGGCATTATGATAATGCCCGCTTATAATGCCCTAATGCGCTAATATGGAAATTTTATTGCTTATCCAATTTTATTTCTCTCACAATAAAGATCAAGTTTATACAAACATATGTATTAAAATAAAATCAATAACTTACCAGTTCCTGAAAATATGCCATTAAAACGGTTTCGGTTATTTAAAGAATTGCGTTCGCATCTTTCAAAATACCAAATATGCCATACTCCTGATCATACTGTTGCCTTGATTTAACTGGCAAAAGATTATCGGTCGCTTTTATGGTCTTTTCTCTTATATTTTGTGGAATTTCTTCCATTTTGAGCAAATCGTTAAATAAAAATGCCAACTGACTAACTGATAGAAACATCAAAGTCAAACTTAACACCAGTCATTACCTACTTACGTATACAGGTACAGGTGCAACTTATTTTTTATATTGCGAATAAATAATGTAATTAGTCATTGAAAACACGGGCTTTACTGGACTATAATGCCCATCAGGTCGAAATCTAGCCCTCGGGCCAGAGGCCCTCAGGCTAGTAACGCCCTTAATACATAAATAGCAATTATTTGATTAAATTCATTGGTCGTATACTTTTTAACTAAATGTAGCTAGGTATTCAGAAATAAAAAAATGTAGTTATTTTATTAAGGGTTACTTAGTGTTTTTTTCGTATATAATATTATAAGGAAGAAAAATTTGCTGGCAAAATATTTCGATTTTATAAAAGTATGTTTGATGGCAACTTCGTGAATAAGATTTACAAGAAAACCACAAGCTTTTTTATTAAATTACCAAAAAGCAACAACCTTGAATAAGACAAGAGAAATAATTTGCCTACTTTTTTTCTCGAATGATGTTTAATTTACACACAATTCAACATTAGTTTTTTTACCTTTTTTCTTTAACTTAACTAAGTTTTCTTGCTAAACTACCATTGTGTTAATGTAGGAGAAGTAGGAGGTAGGAGCAGGTAGGATTTTGCCAGTAGAAAACAAGAGGTTGCTATGACATTTCGCCAGTGTAAAACACTCTAGTGAAATATTCACAATAAATTATTTTACACTTTTAAAATAAATTTATAGTTTTTATAACAGTTTTATTTAAAATAGTGCTTAAAAAAGCAAAATAACAAAGTTTTTCATTTGAAAAAAATAAATTAATGCAGGCAGTGTTTTATTTTCCAACAATCAAAATTAAATGCACAATTCGCTATGCAAATATTTTTGAACTCTTTTCGCCATTTCATACCCTAATTAGCATTGTCTTTAACTAAAGAAAACTTGTGTCTTTCCTATTTAAGTATTCTATAAACCTGAAGTTTTTATTTTTCCCATAATGGCATGTTTTTCTTTGATAAGTATTTTATAAAGCCCCCAAAACTTTTTAGTTAAAATTCAAAAGATTGCGATTAGCATATCTTAATAAAATTCATTATATTATCAAAGTTATAAAAGTTTAGTCTCTTAAGGACGGTATTAAATTATCCTCAAGTTACTTTTTAAAACTCTAAACACGCGTTTAACATAAGTTTATAAAGACAGCGATGTGAGGGGGTTCAAGAAGCCCCGCCCAGCAAGTAAACGCCGTCCACCGTCCTAATTTTATCCACCACTTAATGCAAAAATTTAAAGTAAAATGCCAACTTTAACTTAGCTTAATTTGCTTTTTCCAAAATATCTTCCTATATTTCAGGCATCAAATGTTTTGGATGCAGGTTAATGTATTTTTTTTGGGAAAATTTAAACGTAAGTACCAAACACCAGTATTAATTTGCATCATTGCTATATTAAAATATGAGTGATTGCCAAGGTTAGTTTATATTTATAAGGTTGCGACATATCCTCAACTTTTAGGCGGTTCGAGGTCGGGGACGCAAGGAAGGGCACTCCACGGAGAAAAGTTTTCAAGACTGGGTAAAATTAAAGCTGATGATCAATCCAGTGGCGTCTAGAATTTGCGCATTTCATTTTGCATTGTTTTGGAAGTGATATTTGTTAAAAGATGTAATTCCAAATGTTTTTTATTTAAAGTAAAAGAATTTACAACTTAATAATAATTAAAAACTGTTGTGTAAACGGTTGTTCTACTAATACAATAAACTGTATATCTCCGGCACTGAAGAACATGGCCGAAAAATGGGAGATGTGACGTCATAACGCGTCAAAGCAATATGGCCGAATGTCATGACCTTATATAGACCGACTTTGAGTGATTGCTTGTATTATATAGAGTGGGCCAAACAGTGACGTCCAAACTTTAATGGCTAATTTTCTGCAAAAAATATGAAAAAACTTTTTTAGTTTGTCGTTAACGTCTTAGTTTTCGAACTACAGGGTGTTAAACATTTTAAAAATTTGGGGGACGCCTTCTATGCACCAAAACACACATTTTTTGTCATACAAGAAAACAATTAATTATTACCAATGTTGTACATGAGTAATTTAAGGTTAATATTTTTAATACAAAATGATACGCCACTATGATTTTCTAAAATGAAAATAATTTTTGAAATTCCCATTAAGTTTTGAACAAATTGATTTCCTGACTTTTTTTTATTCGACGCACGGTTTTCGCGTAAATAAATAATTACTCGGCACGGTCATTTTTGTGTGGATATTATCAAATTCTAAAGTGAAAAATTACCTTTATTCCTTAATAAGATAGGAATTTGATCATGTCGAGAAATAGTTTTTATTTATTTGCGCAAAAACCGTGCATCAAATAAGAAAAGTCAGGAGATCATTTTTTTATTTTAGAAAAATGCATAGGCGTCCTATTTTTTAATTAAAAAATATTAACCCGAAACCTATCACGACGATACTGGTAATACTTGTTTCTTGTATATCCAAAAATGTGTTTTTATGGGTAGAAGCAAAGAATACCAATCCATAGAACCCCACAAGTGAGATTTCAGCGTACCCTAAAAATTTTTAGTACCTACCGCGACCATCAGATGGCGAAAGTAGTACGATGTCGCTTTGCTAATACGATTACCATCAGAAATTGATAGCAGTCGCTGACGAGCAGTCGGCCCGATCAGTTAGGGTGAGGATATACGTAAAATTTAATAAAAATAAAATCCCCGATAAATGGACCCAGTATCCATAAGATTATTAAATTTATTATTTCAGAATAGGATATATCGATGCGTTTTTACAAAACATCGTAAGCGACATTCGCCAATTTTACGGGAAACGATTTTTTCTTCCCATCGCGTTATTTTTGAAGGAAAACCGAGATCTGAATGTTTTTATTTTAGATTTCTTCCTAATTTGAATTACAAAACAAACATATTTAACATTTAATGTCAAAATTTTCAGAATCTCCTACAAAAGAGCTAAAAATTTTAAAATTCTAAACCTAAGTAATAGTTAATTTTTAATTTTTTTATTTTTATTTAATTTATCTTGACAACGGTGGCAGACTTGCCACCAAAACGTCGATTTTTAGTTCTCTATTTACTTGCTTTATTTTTTTTTGGTTTTTTGGTATTATTAATTTATTTTTTGGCGTGTACCCAAATAACTACCATTAATTAAATGAACCGACGAACCAATATAGAACATATCTTCATCTGAAATAAAAACCAATGAAAAAAACGTTTCCCGTAAAACTGAAGAATGTCGCTTACGATGTTTTGTCAGAAACCCATCGATATATCCTATTCAAATCATAAATTTTATAATCTTGGATTTATCGGAAATTTTATTTTTATTAAATTTTGCGTATATCCTCACTCTAACTGATCGGGCCGACTGCTCGTCAGCGAATGCTATCAATTTCTGATGGTAATCGTATTAGCAAAGCGACATCGTACTACTTTCGCCATCTGTTGGTCGCGGTAGGTACTAAAAAATTTTAGGGTACGCTGAAATCTCACTTGTGGGTTCTATGGATTGGTATTCTTTGGTAAAAGGCGTTTTCCAAATTTTTAAAAATATCTCAATTGGTATAAAACTATTTAGTTAGATAATAAAATTTAAAAAAAAAATGTAAATTTTTTATATTATACATTAACTTTTTTTTAAATACTTGGCTTAAGGCAGCGAGTTTTAAAACATATTTAAAATAGTTATTTTTTTTAAATTTTGCTCCCTCGTGCCCATTATTTAAGTTGTAATGCGTAATGTAGAAAGAAAATAGGCAATTACATTTTTTTACTCTCATGTTTTAACTTCTAATTTTGACATAATATTTACATTCATTTTTTAGTTATAATTCGCCCTGTATAATACCAATTAAAATATTTTTTTAATTATTAGTTTTAGACCATGCGACCAGTTTTCTCAAAAATTCAAAAATATTTAGTCCATTTGTCCTCTTGTAACACACATCCTGGACACACTGTATGACTGTGATGACATGACATTTATTTTCACTAGATCGTTTTTTTAAATTAAACCTAAAATGCCATGATTAAGCTAAAAGATTTAATTTTAGGTCAAGTAGCCATAAAAAACTGAAAATAGTCTTCTTTTACACTTTCTTCAGGCGCGGTTAGAGCACAAAATTTTATTTATGGTCATAACTCCTTTTTTTAATGAAGTCAGGAGGCTACCCTGAAAAAGAACATTTTGTTCTAAACAATTCAATATTTTATATTTCTGTATCTTAATAAACATTTTTCCAAAGTATTTAATGAAGTAATCGTTGAAAATTTTAATATTTACGTCAACATCAATAATTTATTTTGTATGTTGTAAAAAAATCGTACTCGAAATACCGCTTATGTGAAACTAAATTATAAAGAAAATATACTCTTTTGGAATCTGTTAACAAGCCACCTTCGTTTAATTTGAATAAAATGAGCTATGACCACAAATATTTTGCAAATTTTTACTTTGTCTGGAAAAGTCACAAAACACACCACTTTTAAGATACCTCCGGTAAAGATAGGAAAATTACAGTTTTAAAAACATTTATATTTGACTTTTACAAAAGAAAAAAAAGCTCTGTAACATAAATGTTTTTATATTATTATGTTGCTTTATCGCAATACTTCGTTTTTAAAGGCAAAGACCAAAGTTTGTCTATAAATATTTAACACAAAAATATCACTTTTCACGAACACCTTCATAGCAAAGAATCCCAATATCCATTATGGCGACAAAGGAAATTAATTTTTTGCGTATATTATGGTTTTTATTACATGCCAAAAATTTTACTAAAAACATTTTAAGATAAAAGACAAAAAGCAAATTAGTTCCGGACACCACGGAGAAATGGAGAACCAAAGGGGACCGTCCCACAAATCAATTTGGTGGAAAAATAAATGAAAAAGGCGATTTTTAAGAGGTGAAAATTAAACATTAAGTGTCAATTTAGCTTTAAATTAAAGATTGTTAGCAAAAAGAAACGAAAAGATAATGAATATAGGTTTTTTTTTAATTTGAATGAGGCATATCTTGAAAAACAAAACGTTGCCGACTAATAATTCTATCGTGATCAAATCCCAAAAAACCCCCAATTTTATTGTAAAATATTTAGCTATGTAAACAATATTTTTTTAATTATGTAAAAATCGATATTTTTTTACTAGCCTTATTTTTAAGTTTGTTTGCTTTTTTAGTCAGCAATATTTTTTTTCAAGATATGCATCATCAAACTTGAAAAGTAAACAGACCCTATTTTTACTATATTCTTTCTCTATAACCCCTTTTTTGCAAACAATTTTTGATTTAAAGCTAAATTTGGAACTCAATTTTCAATTTCGAGCTTTTCTTATAAAATTGCAAATCTTAACTTTTAATTGCAGTAGCCTGGGCGGTGCAATAATTGAAAGTGAAGCTTTGCAATTTTATGAAAAAAAGAGGTAAAATAAAAACTTAACAATGCGTAATTGATGGTATTTATATGGGTATACGCCAAATCTAAAAATATTAATGCGTGCAAAAAGAAGGAGAATAAAATAGAAATAGTTTCTTTATTTAAGTTTTCTAATGGATATTTAGAGCACGACACTGATTAGAGCTCTAAAAATACCCATTTACCAAATGTCAATAAAATAGGCGATTTAAACTAAATATTATTTGTCTTTTCTCCAGAATAAAATTAAAAAGTTTATTTAACATGTTAAGAAAATTAAAACTTTTATACATTATGAAGAATCATTCTGTTCTTAGACAATATAATAAAAGTTATTATTACTTAAAAGAAGTAAAATAATGAAATATTTAAAATTAAGTTAAAATACAAAGGGTTTTTTACATTTTTTGAGTTCCGTCAACGTTATCCAAGTACTGAAACATGCAGTTGCATTTTACAGCACCTTCTAGACAACGTGGTAGTGCCGCTACGGACGTTATTATTTTTTTAATAACTACTACCTTGAAACCTTTGTATTGTGAGTAACTTAATATTAAATATTTCATTATTTTATTTCTTTTAACTAATCATAACTTTTATTATATTGTGTAAGAGCAGAATAGTTTTCCATAATATATAAAAAGTTTTTAATTTTACTCTGGAGAAAAGCCAAATAATAATATTTTGTTTAACTTTAATCTTCCAAAAACAAGTAAAGCATAAAAAAAAATAGGCGATGTTTCTGGTTTGCAAATAATTACTTAAAATAGGTGTATTTTTAAAGCCAGCACCCGCATTTAACCCACCGTATTTAAGGGCGCTGCTAACGCTGCATCAAGCGTTCTGCAGCAGTAATAATACTAGGTACTTACGGAGTACACTGGCTGGCAGTAAAAATGCGAAATTTGAGGTTTGAAAAACAGCTTTTGGATTGGCCACGAACAAGCATAAATCACTTATGTGAAGAATCACTAAGTGCGAAGAATTAGTCATCCATACACCAATTTCTTTTACAGCGTGTTTGAAAATATCAGGAATCATTGAAAAATTTTCAAAGCGCCTCAAATTAATCATACATGGCTCAATCAAAAAGGATGCAATTGGTCACAAAATGGTCAACATTGGTCAGTATGATTAATTAATTGGTCAGCAAGATTAAAGGAGTTCTGTATTAAATGAAGACATTCAAGGACAAGAAAATTTTGTGAGCGGCCCAAAATTAAAAATTTTAGATTCAAAAAACAAATTCTAAAAGCTAGTAACAATTAGAGAATTGGTCATAGGTATTTAATATTTGGTCAAAGATACTAAAATAAATATAAAGAGTTTAAAATTTTAAGGTCACTAATTGCTACATAAATATATTTAGCACCTCAACATCAACATTTAAAGGTCGTTTCATGCTGTAACAATTGGTCACGAATTGGTCACGATTGGTTATTATTGGTCACAGTTAATTGGTCAGCAGTAAGATAGAATTAAGAAAATTTATTCTAAATCCATTTAATTAATACATAAAAATATTTAGCACCTCAATACTGAAGTTGGGAGCTCATCCGAGCGATATCAATTGGTCACAAATTGGTCATAATTGGTAAATGAGCTGCAATAATTGGTCAGCAATAAAATAAACTCTAAACAGTTTTTTTTAAATTATGGATTTATAATCTCTCAATAGCCATTATGCAACATCAACACGGCTATATCCATTTAGAAAAATTGTTCAGGAATCGACGAAAACTTCTTGTCAGTTAGCCTTAATACATAGAGATAGCAAAACACGTTTATTTGTAGTGTTTTGGGGAAGTAGTATTATACAATTTGAATTTTTTTCGCAAATGTCAATAGTTCTGAAAAAAAATGAAAATTAATCTGGATATAGACGGTTTTGATAGCAAAGCTTTAAAAACTCTCAACAAAAAAAAATTAAACGATAGAAAATACATTTTTATTATAAAACTGGAACAGAAAATATATTTTTATTATGAAAACTCAACATAGATAACAAAAACAAAAAAACAAGAGAAATATAAAATATTTAAATATGAAGAGCAGCTTCTTCATCTAAACAGTCACATGGCACATCTTGTTCGCCCTCGTCTCCTTCCTTGTCGCTAGTTTCTGTATCTGCATTACCAGAAATAAGTAAATCTTTATACCATTTTAGATCTGCTCGTGACATCCAATTTTCACCGAACAGCTCTTTCAAAAGCTTCCTAAGACTAGGTTTCTTTTTATCTGGTATATAGTTTCTGGGCTCTATTATGTTAAGAACCATGTCATCGTTTTTCCCTTTTTCAGCATCATCTGATACGATTAATTTCCAGGTGCCAACCGATAATACAGGTGTGTATGTGTAATAAGTTCATCATCCATATTGCACGTGGATCGTCGTCAATAATTTCGGAATCAAACAAGCACCACTCTCCACAGCATTTGGATGATAACTGGTGCTCGCGGAGTAGCCTCTCCTCTTTCCCCCCAAATCTTCAAATATTTAAGTCCCGTGTCAAACCTCTACCCTCGCTTAAGACACTAATGGTACGTTAGTATTTAGGCTTTTAGTCTCGTGGTTTGTCCAAAGATATAAAAAAACAAATAACTAATCAATAACATTATAACTTTCAATCAAACAATTTGTTTGAAATTGTAAAGTGTTTTTAAAAATTTAACGCTATGTATCTTGAAATCAACAAAATGTCTTGCCCATATTTATATGACCTTTTTCATAAAATTAGCTTTTGAATCAGCCTTTAAATTTATTTACATTATTTATCTAATTAGCCCATATTATTTAGAGCAGAAAATTTTTAAGGAAAAAGCATAGCTGCAAATGGTAATAAAAACTTAAAGAATAAGCATGTTTGTAACGAAAAGATAAATATTTTATTTCTAACTTATGGACAATAACACCTTTATTTTTTTCATTGATTTTAGGGAACAATTAATAATATTATGGTTTAAAAATACTAAAATAATTATTAAACATTATCCTTTAAATCATATAAATAAACCAGTTTTAGGAAATACTTATATTTGTTCAGCCAAATAAAAAGGCCCATAGATTTCATAAGACAACTACAGAGAATGTATATCAACGCGCTATAAACTGGTCGGAAAAAATAAACTCTCTTTAAATACAAATAAAACTAAGGCTGTGGTTTTTCGTGCTCTAAACAGCCACAGTCCTCCTTAACACTATGTGAGAATAATCCGTCTGCTTCTATTACCACTTCTGAAGACTGTTCACTTTTGGGTATTGTGTTTTGATAGTAAGCTTCAGTGGCATAGTCAAATTAATACTATATGTACAAAACTACGCCGGAACTGTTACGCCCTGCGTTTTATGTCTTATCATTGCAGCAGGGATATTCTCTTGAGTTTGTATTATGCTAATATTCACTCCTCCATTCGGTATGGCATATTAAATTGGGGGCAAGTTCGGGTGTGCATCGTGTTTTTCTGATACAGAAGTACGCTGTAAGGATACTTGCAGGATTGACTGGGCGGGAGTCTTGTCGGGACGCCTTTCGAACCCTTGGCATATTGACTGTTGCGGGGTTTACATTTTGGAAATTTGTTCATATGTTTATGTAAGGCTATCGGCGTTTCAGGCCTCTCGCTCAAATCATGGCTATCATACGCGAGCACGTACTTTATTACTACCTGAACAGCATCGAACAGCGTTCTATCAGAGAAACATCATGTACAACGGATGTAGATTTTTTAACGCAATGGCGGCTGATGTTAAGAATTCTGCCAATATAAAAATATTTAAGCGACGATTAAAGCGTTTTTTAATTGAAAAAATTGTTATTCGCTGGAAGAATTTTTTGTAGGATAAAATTTAATTATTGTTTTTGCCACCAATAGTCAGAAATGAAAGGTTCACCAATATATTATTATGTGATGTGTATTAATTTGTACCAGGGTGTATGGATGTGTGCATATACCTTTATTTCTATTGTGACGTAATTTTTAGTTTAGATTTTTAAGTGTCCTGGTGTTTTCTGTACTACTTTTTTTTGTGTTGTTTTAGACACCAATATTATATATTTTTTATATTTTTTTGTTAACAGATACTAACCCAATATGTTTTTTTTATTTATTTATATGCTACAATGTATAGCCTGTTTGTTTCCTTTTGTAACTATATTTTGTAACTTTTTTTTATAATTATTGACGTGTTTTTCAGTTATTGTACTTTTTTTTTGTATGTACTTTTAACTGAAAAATAAATTTATTGAGTGATTGATTGATTGATTAAGGAACTAAACTAACATTAAAAAGGGGCTGATACTTCACCGTTTTCAACGTGCTGGCATTCTTTGGCTTACCTCTACCTGTTAGTTATCTACACCCCTAAGATCGTCTCCTTACCAAGTATTGCCTACTGAACCTTTAATTTGGCACATGTTCACATCCTAATAAAAGCGTAATTTTTTACTTGAGCTTTTAATACTCTCCGCCTTGGCTCACAAAGACGTGTTTTTTTTTTGTTAATGTAAATGATAAATATTTGCTTTTTATATTATAATAGTTAATACAAAATTAAAATATATACATTAAAAATCATCAAATTAACGTTTTTAATCATCTAATGGAATAATAATTTAAAAAATATGATAAAAAAGTAAACAGCAAAATGTATTGACGAAAACATTTTTTAAGCTAATCTTTAGTAATTTTCACATAAGGTAAAAAGGATTTTTAATTTGGTTAGCATGGTTTTAAAAGCGTTTTATCGTTAAAATCATACTGATGAATTATTATTATTGGTATTTTTAGTGGGAACTTTATTTTAATTAACATTAAAATTGTAATAAATTTTATACATGTTTATATTTATCAAGGAATACCTAATCATGAAAATTCAAAAATTTAATTGCATTTTTTTACGAGTTTGGTAGAAAACGTTGCTTTAGCTGAAAATTTAAAAAAGAGATGGTTATGGGATTTTAAACTTTTTGTTTTAAGTCCAATTAGCTTTTAACTTTAAATACGGTAATTTTAGCATTTATGTAAAATAAAAACAACCCTAAAAACCTTAAACTCTTTAAATAGCGGTTTTAAAGGAGATCACTAAAATAAAGTATGGCCATGAAAGCTTTTTTTTTTAAACAAAGACCGTCTTTAAACCAGACCCAGTTTGCTAAAACTTCTTCCTATCTTACAGCCCTTATTTTAGTCGCTCTAAAGAGTAATATACTGAAAGAAAAAAGTTCACTAGAACTCTTATGAAGAATGCATGACAGTAGTTCTAAATTTGCATTAATTGCAATAAAAGGTAAGGTGTCAGTTGGGCATCATTTGGGATTCTTTCTTTATTAAAAAGCCGTGACACATCATTTTAAAGCTCCTGACTACTTTATAACTACAAAATATATAGTCACTACCTTCACATACCAGAAAATGTTGCTACTATGCACTACAATGCTACTATAATAATTACCTAAATACCATATTTAGATGGTCATATTTCCGCAAAATAAAATAAAATGTCATTAATGTGGTATTTTTTGAAAGCTCTTTTAAAGATGTTTAATATGATAATATATAATATACTGTTATTTTTTAATAAAATATATACTTTTGTATTATTTTATAATATAACCAAATCACCATTTACCTAACTTAATTTATTCTAGAAATATAGCCAGATAAATATGGTGTTCTGACAATTCTTTGTAGCACCACCACCACCATTTTGTAGTATGTAAAGCTATTGACTTTATATTCTAAAGATATAAAGTACTTGTCAGGAGCTTCAAAATAAGGTATTAGGGTCACGAACCGGTAAAATATTTTAGAACTGTTCATATTAGGCGCTTCGCTCTTGGTACGCTCTTGGTACCCTCAGTCAGCTTGCAATACTAAAAAGCAAAAAATTTTAATAATTTTTAATTTAAATGTTAGTTAATTTTTATCTTATTTTGTAACCTAATTTTAACTTGACATCGGTGACACATTTGCCATCAAAACGGCGTTTTTAATTGGAATTTTTGGGTTTTTGGGGGTTTTTCTTTATTTTGTTTCAGGCGACCGGCTAATTCATAGGGGTAAATAGGGCTGAACTGGGTCAGCTCGTATACCCCGGGACTAAGACCAAAGCGGTCCCATTCTTTCCAGGCGTGTACCCAACAAAAAGACCATCCAATAAAAAATAGTAGATATACGGACCACGATTTAGATATTTCCAAAACTGTTGCATAAAATTATTTTAAATATGGTAAATTCTTAAACGCCTATAATATGTTTAATAAACAGTAAAATATATAGAGTGTTTTATTTTAAAAAATGCTATTTTTTACCGAACTACTGATGATTGCTATATTTTCGAAACTAGGAAAAATTAAATATATCAAATGTGGTATTTTTTTACGGCTTTTAAGGCAACCTTTTTATTAATGATAAAATATACAGAAAGTTCCATTAGAAAAAAACAACTTTGTGTTATAACTTTAAACTAAAAGCCAATGGAAAAAATATAGGTACGCCACTGAATTCTACGTAAAAATCTCTTCTATTTACGATTTTTTCTATCTTTAATTTCAAGCGAGTTACAAGTATCTGGCCAAATTGAAAAAATTTTAAAAGAACACTATATCTCCAAAACGAATCAAGTTGACCATAATTTGCTTTTACCATTAAATTTGTTTAAAAATCTGAAATCCAGATTGCGCAATCAGTTTTAGTTGTCGCTATACCCTGCAAGGTCAACGAAAAGGTGCCACCATGTACACCTAGTGGATAGTTTACCAAATATTATACTAGTCATAGTAGTTTATTCGTAAATTAAATATAAAAACAATTAAAATTATAAATTTAAATTTCTTAGTAATTTTAATTTTTTTATTAAAATTTTAAGTTTACGTTCCTACTTTTACTTATCTCTTGTCAAATTAAAGCGTATTCATAAAATTTAACTAAGTTTTTATTTTCTTATCGCTCAGCCAATTTAGGGTTTGTTGCAAGAATATATAACATGCCTCTAGAATTTTAAAAATATTATTTTTAAAGCAAATATATTTTGAATAATATTGCTTTTAAAAATATCCTATTTATTATTCAAAAGTTTTCTTTTATACTATTGTAAAAGTATTAAGCAGGTAACTTAAATTTAAAAAATAAAAATATAACTCTGTAATTCAACGTTTCTTTTTTAACATTCTTTCTAATAAGATTTTGTCTTATTTTTTAAAATAGGGTAACGATATCTTTAAGCAGTTTTTTTAAATATAATTCTTTTAACTTACCCTGTAAATTCAAAAGTTTTTAATAAAATAGAACTACTACTTATACAGTTACAAGATCATGTACTAACTTGTATAAAAAATAAAATTGTCTATTAAATTAAAAATAAAAATGTTTTCTATTGGTTGCACACTTACCACCATTTATTGATTTTATTTGCAAATAAATAGTTTTTAAAGTAATACAGGGTATCCAACTATATGTTGACTTATTTTAGTCGCAAATAACCTAGAAACTATTTGTTTTTTTAGAATGCGGTTTTTGCAGAAAGCCTCGGATTTTTAAAAAAATAATTAATCATATTCTTGTAATTTGATTAAACAGTCCGTTAACACAAAAACAAAATGGTCAATTTTGCAAATTAGAGCAACTTTGTTATTTTAAATAAAACATCCGGTATATTTTTATTATTCTTAAAATTCCCTTTTTTTCTCTTAAAAAATACAGTTATTTTAATTAATAAATATTTATAATCGTTAATGTATTGATCTTATTAAAATTTGCTGCATGACATTTAAAGAATTATTTAAAAATGCTACTTTATGCTAAAAAAACAAAAATACGGTAACAAAGCCATAAATTATTAACAAAAAATAGTTGCTAATATTGCTAATAACCTATAACTTTTTGCTGAATCTTTTTTTTGTAACCTTGTGTGTAGCAAATTTTTATTGTTATGCAGTCATTTTTTTAAAGACCTATTTTTTAAAATAGCCACAGTTAATGTAACATTGTTTAAAAGAAAAAGATTAAATTTTTGAAAAATATACATGGTGTTCCATTTAAGGTAACTAAGTTGCCGTTGTATAAGAAAATCGACTATTTGGTTTTTGTGTTAACAGAAACTTACAATCAAATGGCGAGAATATTATTAAAAAAAAACAGAAAATCTAAGGCATTCTGCGAAAACGCAACAACTTTGCTAGTTTTAAAGTTTTTCGCGATTAAAATAGGTCGAATTATAATCGAACACCTCTGTATTAAATTTAAACAAAATATTATTTGGCTTTTCTCCAGAATAAAATTAAAAAGTTTATTTAACATTTTATAAAAATTAAAACTTTTATACATTATGTAAAACTATTCTGCTCTTACACAATATAATAAAAGTTATTATTACTTTAAAAAAAAAATAAAACAATGAAATTTTTAATATTAAGTTACTTACAATACAAAGGAACAAAATAAATAATATAAACAAAAGTTTTAATTTTTATAAAATGTTAAATAAACTTTTTAATTTTATTCTGGAGAAAAGCCAAATAATATTTTGTGTAAATTTATTCTCCCAGAAAACAAGTAAAGCATAAAATACCCTGTATTAAAAACTGTCATTTATTTTTATGGTTTTAATATAACTTCGCATGTTTCAAATTAAAAAAAAATGTGGTTTAAAAACTAGCAAGAAAACCCGTAATATATGGTTTTTAAAAAATTAAAAACGTTTATTTTTATTATCAAACGTTTTACAAAATTTTAAATAAAAGAAATCTTCAAGGTGTTACAAAATGTTGTTTAGAAAATTGTTAGGCAGATTTTACTATTAAAAATAAAAAAAACAGTTTATAAAATGGGTCTGAAACATGGATTGCTTCCTAGATACAGGGTGTTATTACTTTTAAAAGAATCGTTTTTTTTATTATTATCGGGGAAATTACACAAGTGCATAAAATTATCGATAATTTAGCGTGAAAGCGTATTGCCTATAAACTACTAGAGTATATTTTCAAATTTTGGCTAAGAGCCCGACTCTCGGCTCTTTTGCCAAAATGTGAAAATGAACGAGAGTAGTTTTTAAAAGGCAATACACTTGAAAGCTAAATTATCTGATTATTTGGATGCACGAGTGTAATTTAAGGAGAAATTTACTCAAAGAAAGTCAAACTATTAAATGAAGGAATAATAATAATAAACAACTCTGCAGATTCAGTGCCAAAACAAGACATTTTTACACAAAAATGTTTACAAAATTTATTAAATGCCAAACTGACATAATAAATAAACAAAGCTGTTGTTAGAATGTAGATGTCAAATTCAACTATTAAAAACATGACATTAAAATTTTCGATTTTTACTATGGAATTATCCCTGTAATCAAGCTGATAATTGTCGAGTAAACAAATGGGTGAGTATAATTTTCTTAAATATTCCTTATCAATTTTAAATAAAATTAATCAAAGAAACGTGAAGCATTATAAGGCTTAACATGATTAAATTTATTTAATCCAGTGGCGTCTCAGGGGGTACTTAAAAGAATTATTCTGACAAAAAAATGTACGCCACTAACATTTGTGCAAGTTTTATATTTTATGTAGTTTAGGTGCGTAAAAATGCCATATTTTTAGCGTCAATGTTTTTTTCCCAACTTGTTAAGTTTTGAAAAAAATCAAATAATTGTATATTCCTTAACTACACAAAAAAAGCTAAAAAAGTTTTTTTAGAAATTATTTTTATTATTAAATTATAAATACTTATACATAGTATTAACAATAAATACTAAATTTAATGCCATTAACATTTTATCAAGGAGTTTTTTCGTATAAGGAGTTTTAATTTTTCCCATGGTAGGAGTATATGAAATAAAGGTAATTTTATTTAATTTCTAGAAAACTAAGCAGAAAGATACTAACAAAAACCGATGTTTAAAACAAGTTTAACACCTTGTATCTGGAAAATAATGCATATCCGGACTATGTAACCATGAAGTTTTCTTTTATACTTTTTTATGTAAAATCTGCCTAGAAATTTTTTTACAAGTTTTTGGTAATGCCCAGCGTAAAATATTTAAAAATTAAACTTACCATTTTAAGTTTTTTCTTAAAGTGTTTGGTAAGGGTAATTATTATTAAAACGATGTATTTAAATATGAATTAAATAATAAAATTTAAAATTTAAAAAGTATTTTGGTTATTCCTTTTTAAATTCACAACACCCAACTTACCTTGAAGTCTTCACTCACAGCACAATTTCTAACGAACCAGAAAAACTATCAAAAAACTTTTCCACAGTTGCGTCGCGGGTCTTGAAGCTGGAAGCTGCCACTAAATAACAATTCAGGAGTATGAGAGCACATGGCTCGCCGATTTCAGTTTTATATTAGAAAGGACCAATGAGAAACGCGCAGATTGTGACGTTTCGTTTCCCTTTAACCAATCGAAAAGCGGTATTCGTTTTTGCATTAACACGTTTGCAGAAGGTTGTGGGCTGTAAAAAAGGTGGTTGTTGTGACGTATGGTGAGGTGATTGTTGTTCTTGTATTTCGACTTATTTCAATCCTACGTTGATGGTAATGATATTGTATAGAAGTTTGTTAACAGTATTATGGAATTAAGAAGGTTTTGAAAAACTCTATATACCTTAATACCAGTTTCTTATTTAAAAATGGACCTATAGACCAGTGCCAAAGCCTTAAAAAAAAATTGAAAAAAATTATTAGCATAAAACCCATACGGTTTTTTAGATTTTCGGTCACATCACAAGTCCTATGGGAAAAAATTAAAGGGGAAAGTTGTAGGAAATATAAAGATCCACAACTTTTGTATATGGGTTCGTTTTTTTTAAATAACCTCAAAATTAATATGAAAAATTGAAATAACCAAGTTTTTGGTTTTTATTTTTAGTCTTTAAAAAATAAACTATTGTTTCAGAATTTGGTAAAACGTACCTTTGCATGTTCCAAATTCACTAAAGTTTTCTTGGTTTAAAATTTTTAGTTTTTTACATTACATTGACTTAATATTAAAAATGTAACCTTATTTTCAATCAAAAAATAACGGCAATATCGGCATTTTCTAAAAATTTGGTGGTTGTTTTGTTCGTTTAAATCTTGTACTTTCTTTTTCAGAAAATGCAAAAAAACTGGATCCGATTTTTTTATTCATTATTAAACCAGGTTCAATAATTTTTAAAACTAAGAAAGAAGTCTGGAAGAGGAAAGTCTATTGGAAGAATGAAGATAAAATAACAAAAATATAAGAAAAATTAAATTACAGACGATCAAAGGTCGGAAAGTGGAAGAGGGTGAGTTATTAAGGGTGAAAAAAGTTTTTGTCGATTTTCGGCAAAATTACTAGTCCCATGGAAATTCATTTTCTAAGAAAATTAAACGTAGTAAAGTTTATTTTTTTACACCACCAAAAGTAGAGATTTAAGCGAAATGCTTACTAACTTTTTGAATATGCCGATATTTTGACACGTGAGTTTTCCATAGAAAAAAGTGTACTTTTTTAATATTAGGTCATCAAAAAAATATGTACAAATTAATATTAAAAATTAAAAAAATTACAGTATATATAAGACAAAATAAAGGGTAAGTTTTTCCCATTTTTTCGTAAAGAATAAAATAAAAACCGAAAACTTGGTTATTTGAATATTTCACATAAATTTTGAGGTTATGTAAAGAAAGTGTAAACAACAAAAGTGATAGATCTTTTATTACCTAAGCCTTTACCATTTAAATTTTCTCCATAAAACTTGTAGTTTAGCCGAAAATTGAGAAAAACTGTTTTTTTTTTCAATTTAATCTCCCCTCCCCTTTGTAAATTTCAATTGCCCATAATTTATTTTCCCTCAAAATTTTTTTTTTATTTTTCTATCTTTTACAATGGTTTTTATTCTACTATAATTTTTTTGTTTCAAAAATTTTGAACCTGGTCTACTATGCGAGCTATGTGTGAGTTTACGAACTAATTACACCGGCACACACAAAAAAGTGTTAAGTGAAGAACGGTTTAACACTACATATTTTGACCCACTAAATCCAAATTTAAGGTCAGTTTGACCCATACAAATATACCTTTAAACATCGAGTAAGTTAAAAAAAAACGGAAAATCGACAAAATTGGCAGTTTTAATGATATAAAAAAATTAAACGAAACTGAACATTTTCATGTTTTATGTTTCGCTTAATACTAATACAAAGTTAACTTGGACCATAAGTCATTTTAAATGTCGGAAAAAAATTGCACAAAACTGGTTCCTAGGTTAAGATCGGGCCACACATAACCGCAACGAGCCCGCAGCCTTGCGTCTCGCTGGTAAAATGAAGGGAGATGCGGTACAAAAAGTTTGTATTTAATAAAATTACTGTAATATAGGCATGTTATACTAAGCTTTAATTACACCTGTTCGTAACAGTATATTACATTACAAGTGTGGAAAATAACTAATTTCACACGAGTGGGAATATTGTAGCACGAGGCGTTAGCCGAGTGCGACAAACCCACGAGTGTAAGAAAGTCATTTTCACACGAGTACTGTACACTATTTTTCCTACGACCACAAATTATTCACCAAAAAAAAAATTAATTAAAGTTTGTCTGTTCAGAAAAAATAAAAAACAATTGAGAACTTTGCAACACTAGGGTGATATTTACTTTGCAACACTAGTGTGATATATACTTTTCCTCACTGCTATATTATACTGTTTTGACAATATTTTTACATCGAAAATCACCTACCTAGAAGCATTATATAACTTTTATCATTTTGGAATTTAAAAAGGCCCTCACTTAATAAAAATTGTATGGTTTTGTTAGGTAATAACGCTAATAGTTTAATACGGTTTTCTGCTATTATAAAGGTTTTTAAAAATTATCGATTCTTACATATTTTAGTCACTCTTCTAAATAAAACGTAAGTGGTGCATATCCAAAATATTCCGTTTTTTAAAAATATCAGTAAATAAACTTACGGGACCGGGGAGTGAAAAGGGGTGCTGGGTGGGGTAAAATTGGTAAAACGAGTTAATGAAACTGAACATCACATGTAAAATTAAGTAAAAATAACAGTTTTACCTCATATTTTTAAGAAAAAATATAAAAAATATGAAAATTGTAAATTCATAACCTAAAGTCCTTAAAGTAAGGAAAAAACGACTACCAAACGTCAGTTACCATGCAAAATATGGAAAGCATTTGGCAACGTCGGAAGGGTCTGATTCTATTTATGAATGGATAAAAGAAAGTGGATTCATAAAGTGTGTATTACCCTTAGGTTTAATTAGGGATTAAAAAAAATGATTTAACTAGTTGTTTGAGTACATGAAGAAAGAGAGGAAGGAATTTGATCTATAGGCTTTTTTCTCTGGCGCTTTAGGTCGAACGGTCAAGCGGCAAGGCTGCCTCTATAAAGTACGTGCTCAAAGGTAGAAGGGAGATTTTAAATTTGATCTACTTACCTGACAACACTGTGCCAGTCAGTGAAAGTTGTTTTTGTGGTTATGTCAATTTTTGTTTATGTTTTTATTTTTTCGTAAATTTTAATAACTATAAAATAAGATGATTTTCGCTAATTTGGGTTCTACCGTTTAAGGTAAATAAAAAGTTTTTTTACTGTCACTACAATAAATATGTCACTTGCAAAACCAATAGCAGTTTTTAGAATGACATTATAATATGTATCACACCAGTGTTGTAAAGTACTTTGCAACACTAGTGCTGTAAAGTACTTTGCAACACTAGTGTGATATAACGCATTTTCTATGCATGAAATCAGTGTGCTATTTGCTATTTTCACAAGTGGTCATAGGAAAAATAAACTTTCACAAATAAAGTAACACAGTTTTACCTATACTACACTTAAAGTTTGGGTAAAAAGGAACAGAGTTAAGTAGAAAAATCAGTTTTATTTAAACAAGATGATATACATATGTACATAAAACAATAGACTCAGCTTGTCAAAAATGCTTTTCATATTTTTGAGGATATTAAAAGTGATTTTAAATTTTTCCGAATTAATCTGCACTTTTCTATATTATTGTAAAGCCGGACTCGGTGCGACCTTGGTACGGTTATGTGTGGCAAGACCTTTAACAGCGTATATGCCGTCATTGCACTTAAGTGGTAAGTATTTTACGATGTAGGGCTTCGGTGTCCCAGTATTGACGCAATTTTCAAGAGTTTTGTGAAATTTTCCCTAATTGAATTCTACCAAAACATAATTGTTAAAAAGGTTGCCCAAGTTTAATACTAAAATTATGCTTGGCTGTGGGCTTCGTCGCAAAAATAGCGGAGATCTAAATGAGTGCCAAGTTCTGTACAAAATCCAAATATGTTTGAAATCTTAAAGTGGGTTAGATTTGACTTGGCCCCTTTTTATTAAAATTTTAAAAAACAAACCTATATAAGGTAAATAACTTTATAAATAGACTGCTGTAATAAACATGAATGACAAAATTTTTGGCGCACCAATCAAATACGATCCTGCGAAAGAGTTCTGCAGTGCCAAGCGCTTGTTTTTAGGTCAGGTTTGAAGATTATTGTAAGAACCTTAGGTAATATTGACGTAAAGAGACCTTTCGTCACCAAAAAAATTCGTATTGTAAGATAGTGCTCCCTTGGCACTAAGCCACGTGACCAAAATCATTTTTATATCTAAAAATAGAATAAGTGACATCCTTTTACTCAAATTTCATCCGATCTCAATATACAGGTTGATTCAAAAATCGATCACGAAACTTAAGGGGTGATTCTACTTGACAAAATAAGGGTGGAGCTTCATATATATTTTTTTCAAAATGTCATTTGTGTTCAAGTTACAAGCCGTCAAAGTTCAATTTATATTTTGGTTTTTTCCATATTGCATTTATTTTTTAACCAATCCAGTTGATATTTGGCACACAAATCGAGTTTTGCAGGTTCTAAAATTTTAAGATAAAAGTACTTTTTTAAATACCGCCAGATGGTACTTTACCTAAAACTTAAAACTTATTTACTTTATAACTTTTTATTTTCACAGATATCGCAAAGCTGAGGACGCCATTTTATAGACAATCAGAAACCTAAAAAATAAGGTAATCTTTATTAAAGTCGATAAATCTCACCGTTTAGACACCAATAGACATCAAAATATTCATTAAGTTCAATCAAATTTCCTACATATATACAGGGTGTCCAGTAACCCAACCGACAAACTTAGCCAAACGATTCTACAACAAAAAATAAGAAAAAAACTTCATATAAACATATGTCCTAAACGTCCTGGTTTTTAAACTACGGGGTGGTAAAAATTTAAAAAAAAGTTTTTGATTAAAATTGATGAAAACTTTGATGTCTATTGGTGCCTAAACGGTGAGGTTTATTAACTCTAATTAATTAAAAGTACCTTATTTTTAAGTTTTTGATTGTCTATAAAATGGCGCCCCCAGCTTTGCAATATCTGTCAAAATAAAAAGTTATGATGTAAATAAATTTTAAGTTTTAGGTAAAGTGCCCTCTGGCGGTATTTAAAAAAGATCTTTTGTCTTAAAATTTTAGAATCTGAAAAGCTCGATTTGTGTGCCAAATATCAACTAGACTGGTTCAAAAATAAATGCAATATGGCGAAAAAACAACATAAAAAAACTTTCGTCTTGTAACTCAAAATTAAGTAGAATTACCCCCTTAGGTTTCGTGATCGATATTTAAATCACCCTGTATTGTCACATTTAAAAGATAAAGGAGGGAGCACTATTAATATCCTTACTGTATAGATTTTTAATTGGTTTAAAACAATTAAAAATATTTAACTTCTCAAAAGCAACAGATATGTACGCCTTTCTGCAAGAGAACAGATCAACCCAATTTAAACAAAAAAGAACTTTTCCAAAACTTTTTAATAGGAAACCAGATTATGTGAGCAACCTCAGTACTTGCAAAATTAGAAAATTTATAAAGGATAAAGTTTAATTTATTAAAAAGTTTAAATCACTTCTCAGATTACCAAATTAAGATCTTAATTTGTGTTTAATGGGTTATGTAATTTATTAATAAAGTTATATCAAGACATTATGTCATCAAGTGAAAAGGTCACGAAAATGCTGATTATGTATTTTTTACTGATTTATAAAGCTGGATAAGTAAAAAGTACAGCAACTCTTAAATATCTTTAAAACCGCTAAAGCTAGATATATCTAATTTAATAATTAGGGTGATTAGGCCATGCGAAATTGCTTCACGTACAGGTTGGCGCTTTGTGGTTGACCTTGCAGGGTACAGCGAAAACTAAAAATGATAGAACAAATCTGATTGCGCAATCTCTATTTTAATTTTCAAAACAAATAGTAACAGTGAATTATGGCTAACTTAATTCGTTTTGGAGAAACAGGGTTGTTTTCAAATTTCGTTAATTTGGCCAAACACTGTGATTTCATTAACTTTTGTTTTAAAGTTATAACACATAGTGGGTTTTTTTAAACTAGAACACCCTGTATATTTAAGCAACAATAAAAAGGTTGCTTTAAAACTAGTAAAAAAATAACTAACACATTTGGTATATTTCATTCGAAACAATGACAGTTCCGAAAATATAGCCATCGTCAGGAGTTTGATAATAAAATAGCATTTTTAAATAAAACACCCTGTAAATTTTATCACCATTAAAAAGATATTTTAGGACTCTCAAGAATGTATCACATTTAAAATAATTTTCTCCCACTTTGAGGAATAGGAGCTTCCAATTCTTAGTGCGTATATCCACTATTTTTGAGATTTATATGGTCATATTTTCAAAACTATAAGATAAAAATATATCAAATGTAAAAGTTTGCTAAACTTTTTTAAAATATCTGCACAACAGTAAAATAATATACAGGGTGTATCGTTAAAATTAAATCCTGATGAAGGCCATATTTACGAAATATTTAAAAATTTATATATCAAATATGGTACTTTTTATAGCCTATAAGAAAACCCTTTAACTGATAATACAATATATTATTAAATAAATATAATTAAAATAAAAGCTAATAAAAAAAATGTATAGGTACGCCATTGAATTCTACGTAAAAATCCCTAAAATTTTTTGATTTACAATTTTTTCTATCTCTAATATTAAGCGAGTTACAAGTGCCTGTATACATTGACAAAATTTAAAAAACACTCTGGCTCTCCAAAACGGGTCAAGGTATCCATGATTTACTTTTACTACCAAATTTGTTTTAAAAATAAAAATAGAGACTGTGAAATCAGATGTATTCATAACGGAGCCTAAGCTGTTTTAGAGATATTTGTGCGTACTATCCGATTCTTGAGAGAAGAGACCCACGTCATCATTTGTTGATAATTCGTCCTTATTCCTCTCAATAAAATAAGAGAGAAAATTGGCAGTACATCAATGACATACGTTATTATAATTTGCATTAAGCTAAAAAAAATAGATTACTCGGTACGTCCAAACTTGAAAGGGGGCGGCCCATGATATGTCAAATCTTTAAAATGTCATTTATGACTGTTTTCCAGCGCTGGAAGATTGTTTATTAATTTTCTTTGGCAATTTTCAATTTTTCGTAGCATTTTTATTCTTTTACTGTTTTTATTTCACTATCACACAAATAGTTCTTTTAAGAGCTCAAATTGAAAGTTTGTAGTGTTTTCAACTTTGTTTTGAGGACAAAACATAAAAGGAAAACCACTGAGTTCCCAATCTCGGGGATTGGTTCTATCCTTAATCCATTATTTTGAAGAGGAAAAACGTAACGATGGACCTTTACTTCCACTTTCTGCTGTATTGGAGGTAAATACAAAGCTACATGCCATGATTCATCATACCAATTTTATAATATTTTTAGAGAGTTGCCAACGGTTTAAATGTATCTCTAAATACTGTGAAGAGAATCAAGAAATATAGTGAAATAAATCCAATTCCATCTTCACCTACAAAATCAAAACCCAGAAAGAAAACGAAAACAACTTACTTGAATGATAGTAAAAAGTGTGAAATTCGTAATGTTATCTACAATATGCATTCTGAAAGTAAGTTATACTTAACGCAAAATGTATCCTTCGTTTGGTTTACTAATAGGTATTTTTGTTACAGAAAAACATATTACTCTAAAATATTTGAATAGTGAACTGGCTACGAAAGAAATTATTGACTTTAGTGTAAGCTCACTACAGCGTTTAATGCCCGATTTGGGATTCAAGTTCAAAAAATATGACAATAGAAGGTTCTTGATTGAACAAACTTCAATATCATTACTCCGGAGCATATTCTTGAGGAAATATGTGGAAAATACTGATGCCACTAACCCTAAAAAATTAGTTTTCCTTGATGAAACTTGGATATAATCCAAAGGGAATTCTGGGAAGTCATGGCAAGATTCCTCTCTGAAAATTGTCAAAAGGCCAGCAGGATACGATGGAAAAAGGTTCATTGTTCTGCACGCAGGTTGTGACGAAGGATTTGGGCATGAACCCCTTCGGACTCCACCATACCAGTGCGAATTTAATGCCATTGAACTGATTTGGGCAAACTGTTAATCGTTTTATAATAAACATATTGGTGAGGAAGGATATAATGACGAAAAGGTACTCAATATGTGGGAAAAAGCACTAAATCAAGTTAATGCAGAAACCTGGAAGAATTGTGTGAGGCACACTGACAAAATAATAAAAGAGTGGTATGAAAAAACAATAATAAATGAAGTTCAACCTCTCATTATTAGTCTTAATGATGATTCTGAGTCTGATTCTAGTGAAAGTGATAATTAATGTTCAAACATATTGCATAGCACTTAAGGTACATATTAAATAAAATTTTTATTTCTGACATTTATTAAAGACTATTAATATAGAAAAAATACCCTGTATAATTTCGTTTATTGAATACAAGTGATGATATGTTACACCGGCACACAAAAAAAGTTTGATGTGCATCGGACGCGACCTATCTACAGGCATGTTTTTGACCCGCTGAATCCAAATTTTAAATCAGTTTAGGCCGTACACTCTCCAATCTTGAATAAATTGCAAAAAACGGTAAGAAATAGAGAAAAATTGCACCATTTTTTATGTTTTTTGCAATTTACTCGAAATTGGGACCCGTACGGCCTAAACTAACTTGAAATTCGGATTCAGAGGGTCGAAAAACATACCCCTAGATAGGTCACGTCCGATGCACATCAAAGTCTCTTTTTTTTGTGTGCCGGTGTTATTAATTAATAAGTGGCATTATGTGAAAGCACCAAATAAAAATCGTATGACAAAATAGTAATGTGTATTTTTAGTCTTTTATTCAACTATGGGATTTTTACAATCAGCTCGACAACACTAAAATGATTTTTAAGGAAATAAACAATTTTACACTTTACAGTACTAACAATTTTGAACAGTCCTTTCATCTAATGTATTTTTGTACTTCAACTGCCTCTATTTTTATGTTCTACTAATACTTTTTATTATATCCCCAAACCCCAAAATGTTTGACAGCATGACAACACAACAAACCATGGAGGTTATGTTTCCCGGTCTCTGTATTTCATATAATTTTTACTTTACAACAACCATTTTAGCTAACTGACGCGAAGACTGTCGATGATGATTGTCATACCTTAGCAGCTAGTAAAACTAAAATTTTAAAATTTTGTGGACATATTAAATTTGGCCTGCGCAATTTACTGCAATAAAAATAAATGGAGCATTTCATTACAGAAAAAAAGAAAAAGATACATATACTACAAAACTGGAAAATCTAGAAACGGTGCAGATAATACTATAAAATTCTTCTTGCCCGATAGAGTTAAAACGCTGTTAGTTAAACACCGCTACGTCATACTTTGATAGCATCAAAATGCCTCAAACACACATCTCATCGACTACAGAAACCTTATATCTACAATTTGCTGTAGCTAGTTATTCTGTGTTACAATTAAGCCGTCTGTGCTTTTGTATGTAAACATTTGATTGTTGATGTCCTCTACCAACTTCAATTAATTTTTCAATATTAGATAAAAAGTGGTTCGATTTTTTTCTGAGGAAATAGTAAAAAGCCAAAGTGTTTGCGAGAAGTCCAGGTACAATCGAGAAACGCCGTGTAATAAACCACTTTTTATGTAATATTGAAAATTTGTTGGTGAAGGTCATTTAGAAGACGTGATTTTAAAAGGTTAGAATTAAATTAACCAAATATTTATACGTTATCATAAATCCCAAAGGGTTAGCTTAATTTATTAAAATAAAAGTTTCTTTGGTAAACTAAAAAAGTTATAAGAAGCCTATTATGGGTAACCCTGTATTATTGCAAGAGCACAGAAGCATTTCATAATATATAAAAAGTTTAAGTTTCCTAAAATATCTCTTTATTCTGGAGAAAAACCGGGTATTATTTTTTAATATCCATTTATATCACTTCCTTTTAAAGTTCAAAGTCAATTCCAGAGATTTAACATATGTAGCAACAAATAATAACAGATTTATTTCAGATTATTTCGGAATTTATTTGACCGCTGGAAATAAGCCTAAAGCAACAAGTCGTATTTTGGGTTTACTTTAATCCTACTAAATTTGTTATTGTGCTTTACGATTGACATGGTGGAACAGATTTTTTTAAAAACGTAAAATCAAATAAAAACTTCTATGCGGTTGTAAAGTTTTTCGTCAGTAACCCACCTACATAATTCATTTTTAAAACATTACATTTCGAAAAAAATTGAATTATTAGATCTTTATTTCGATTATTGTACATTTTATTTATGTCATTAATTTAGGTATCAGGAAATATATGTTAATATTAATTGTTAATTTCATTGCGAAAAATAAAATAACTTACGAAAAATTTTAAAAAATTGAAATATTTTTTTTTTTATTGTTTTGAATTATTCGGAAAGTCTCAAATAATTTAAATTTTAAATTAAATTAAAACTTTTAAAAAGCACTCTTTAAAAGGTTAAAAAAATGTATATGGCTAAACCGTCGACGCCGACCACTTGTATTGAATTTTGTGCTCATGTGTGTTTTTGCCGCAGGACTCGGTAGTTAGCAGATATTTATAAAAAAATGCTATAACCTCTTAGTAAAAAACATTATTACAAAACAATTGGATTAGACAAAAAAATTAGCTTATATACGCATACGTATTATATGTGCATAAAGATTTTTTATTTATTTTTTTATAGGTTTAACTGTGCTGAAAATAATATATAAAAATATTACTGCAATTTTCTAAACCTTTAAATGTCTGTAAATATGTATGTCTACAACAATTAAAAATATATATATATATATTGTTTCATACATATATTGGCATTATTAGTTACTTACAAAATTTCGGCGATATTTATAGAAAACTCACGTTTATGTGCCTTTTACACAGGAACATGGACCCCAGTTTGGGTAACTTTAATTTTAAGATAAGCTCATCTGTAAAATCTGCAATTCGCTATCTTGCGTCATTTGCTTGTGTGCTTTTAAATTTTTTGAGTTTTTTTATTCCTTTACCACTTTCTTGTTTATGAAGATTTTTAAATTCAACATTTTTGTGGTTACTTTTTATACAGATTCCAAACATGTTTTCTATTTTTTTTTTTTTTGATGTGACGCATTTTTTATTCATTAATTAATTTTTCAAATTTAAAAAGTTCAACAAGTTAATTTTTACAAAAAAATATTCTGGAGAAAAGCAAAATAATATTTTGTTTAAACGATATCTCCCAGAAACCAAATAAAGCATAAAATACTTTATTATATGGCTAAACATTTTTTACTATTTTTTTACCGAGGATACCTAATAGGTTAACATGTTTAATTTAAAAAGAAATAATTTTTTTAAACAAGTTTATCAGTAAGTTTTTAGGAAAACTGTTTGCCACATTTTTGGTAAACTATTTACCACATTTTTGAGACGCAACCATTGGCCGAGTTCCCGTTTGGCGTCTTGTTAAGATTTTATTTTATTAGATTAAAATAATTTCAGCCGAGAGCTAATGAACTTTTGTTTAGAGATTGAAACCTTTGTATTGTAAGTAACTTTATATTAAATATTTCATTATTTTATTTCTTTTAAAGTTATCATAACTTTTATTATATTGTATAAGGACAATACAGTTCTTCATAGTAAAAAAAGTTTAAATTTTCTTAAAATGTTTAAAAACCTTTTTAATTCTATTTTGGAGAAAAGCCAAATAATATTTTGTTTAAAAAAATATGTCTTGCAAAAATTAAAATTAACGGGTTTCAGGATTTTTTTATAATTGTATAAATAACAGAATTATACGGGGTGGCTCGTTTCAAAATTTAATTTTTACAACTTTCCAGAATTCCTAACATATCAAACAAACTGACCCTTAAGGCAGAGTAGCCGAAATCTTCACAGTCAGTAACTCTCTTATCAACCTTATTATGAAACCCCGTACTTTCCTAGAGTCCCTTATACCCCCTCTAGATCTTTTTCTTACCTTTAACCCCAAACTCTATTAGGCATCTGTAACTGCTCCCCTAGGTCGCTCTAAATATGACTTGGTTACTATACTGCCGTGATTAGCAAAAACGCCGTATGTGCAAAAAGTTGAAACGAAGTAAATCGTGTTTAAAGTAAATTGTCCAGCCGTACCAAACGATTTTCTAAAACCTTGTTTTTTACCGCATCATTTTTTAAAACGCGGCAGCTGATGTATGCTTAGGACAAATGGATCACTTGCAATTTAGATGCAGTATTTTTGTTAAACAGCCAGTAGATATGGCGTTTATCCTGAGCTGTTTTATATTATAACAGATTTTGATTATCGTTTTAGATATTGCGTTTTAGAGTTTTTACGTACAATTGGGCGTTTTACTAATTTGGCAAGAAAATAATGCAATTTTAAACTTATTGATTTGAAAAAACAAAAATTGACCCGAAGTGCAGATACGGCGTTTCTGCTAATCACGGCAGTATAGCTTACCCTGCACATCCCTAGGTAAATAAATGCGTACCACCACGCACCGTATGGTATTACAACTCAGCCGACTGGGATGGCCTAACTTTTTGCCACATACCCCTGGGAAACATTTCCTTTTTCTCACGATCCTTTTAAAATTTGCGGGCAACTGACTAAGTTAATTCAACAGGGCATTGACACCTATATTCTACTTACCATCAAGAACCCCAAACCCTTCAATAATAAATATTAGTTTTCTAAATCTTGTGATAAAGTTAGGCTTCTAAAATTTCAGGCTCATAAAATGTTTCTACAGAATCCTAGTCCAGAAAACCAACAGGATTGCACTAAAGCAAGAAACTACTACCATTAATTTAAGAAGCCAAAGTCTTCTTTAATAATAACATAAATAACAATGTTCTTTTTTGCTCAAATGGCAGTAAATTCTTCAGATCCTTTATCAAAAATATAAATAGGAATTTTTATACTAGTTCTTTTGCACTTCTAACTTTTAAAGATGAAATTATTTCTACCGCTAAAGGAAAGACACAACTATTTGCTAAACAATTTGCTGGCAATTTAACCCTTGATCCTTTTGTAAATCATCCAATTCTAGCAGTTGCCCCAGTTTCTCATAATATGCTCGATATTATTTTTTACGTAAAACTTATTAGGCGTAACCTATCTTCTTTAAACACCCAGAAATCGCTGGATGGCATACCAGCGGTCGTTTTTAAAAATGGGCTCCAGAACTTAAATCCATCCTAACTCGGCTATTTCTAATTTCTTATAACACAGGTATTTTTTTAGAGAGCTGGAAAATTGTACGTCTTTAACCTATTCCTAAGAAAGGATCTAAATCTCTATTATCTAACTATAGACCTAGTTTACTTCTCTTAGTTCTGTGTAAAGAAATGGAGAAATAAATTTATTTATAAATCCTTAAGTAAACTGCTGGACATTCGAACGGATTTAAATATTAGGTAAAATTTTAAACCTAATTTTCTTAAAAACTACAAGAGATATTTTAGTGCGGTTTTCGGCCAATTTAGACGCAAATATAAGTCTTTATGATTATCTATATTGCAGCCTTGGTGTTAAATTAACCTTTTATATACAGAGTGGTTAATATAACGTTGTATTTTTAGGAAATTTTGTGGTTCTGCAACTTTTAAAATAAAAGTGATTTTTAAATCATTTAATTTTTTAATATTCATTTAATCATTTGTTACAAACAATTTTGACATGTTTTTAATATTCCTCGTAAATCTAATAATATAATGTTTTTACTAAAAAGTCATATTTTAGCGTTATCACCCTGTACAAGGCCGACTTTTAGTCCTATAAACTCCTACTGTTTGACGTTTTAAGCTAAGCGCAATACCTTTTATTTGTTTTAAAAAAATTTTACAGGGTGGACCAAAAAGTAGATCTATGTGTAAACGTAAATTTTTCAAAATTTTCTAAAGTTTTCCACAATTCTTGTTTTTTCTTATGTCATAAACTAAGAAATTAACTTTTATAAATTCTAAAAGTATTTTTGGTATCTAGGGATCAAAACCAAAACAGATTTTTATTTTTTTAATTTTCGTTGCTTAGTTTGCGTAATAATGCTCTTTGAATTGTATGGTTGTTCAAAGCAGTGAATTTCTTTAATGCCCCCTTCCTTTAATATCAAAAATCTGTAAAAATTGTTTGTTACAAATTATTATCTGATTATTAAAAAATTAAAAAATTTTAAAATCTCTTTTATTTAAAAAGTTGCAGAACAACAAAATTTGCCAATAAAAGCAACGTCATATTTATCACTCTGTATATAAGAGGTAAGTTTAATACCAAGGCCGCAATGAAGGTTATCAGAAAGACTAATAATTAAGTCCAAATTTGCCAAAAACCGTACTAATTTTTTTGGTCTTTGAGAAAATTAAGTTTAAAATTTAAATTTTTCCGTTCGAATGTCTAGCAGTTTATTTAGAGACACACAAAATTTTGCATAACAGGCAGTACCTATGGATTTCGCCAGAAAAGATCTTCAGCAAATCTTCTTTTTCTTCGTATCACACTGCTGGAACAAGTTTCTAGGTCAGTCCCAGATTAATGTTCTTGATATATCAAAAGTTTTTGACCAGGTCTGGCATGACAAGCTCCTAAGTAAACTTTCCTTATATGGTCTTTCAATTAAACTCGGTACTTGGCTCTCTAGCTATCTTGCTGATCGACGTATATTAGTTATTGTTGATTGCCATTCTTCAAGCTTCCACCAAGTATATTTTGGAGTGCCTCAGGGTACTGGCACCAACACTGTTTTTCTTCACATCAACGACCTTTTTTTTCCACAATTAATTCCATTCATACTTTTGCCGACAATAGTACCCTTTATCGAGTTTTCGGGTTCCCGAACCAATCTCTAAACCCAATTTGAAAAGCAAACGCGAAGCGTTGCAGATGTCTCTTTTACAGGACCTTTAATTTAATATTGGATTGGGCGCCGATAATCTGGTCCATATTAATGCATCTAAAAACACAATCATGTTTCTTGTCTCGAAAAAAGTCATCAAATATTTATCCTTCACTTATAAGCGGCCAAGTTTTGCGAAGCAAAGACACCTTCACATTTGAGAATAACCCTAACTGGCATAAAAATGTTGTATCTATAGCCACGGCCCCTTTAAGAAAGCTTGTATTTCTCTTTTGAGCCAAAAAGTGTTTTCCTTTTTAATTAATATACTTTTTATGTGTCCCAAATCTACCCGTTTTTAAAATATTATTTCTATATCTGGGGAATGGCGGTCCCTACAACTCTATAGGATTCTTGATTCTATTCAAAGAACAGCTGTTCGCCTCATTAATGATTATTTACTTACAGAAAGGCTTCCTTCACTTGCTCATCGTCGGCTTCTGGGGGATTTATCGCTTTTTACAGGTACTTTCATGGCTTAAGAGTTGCTTTACTTTAAAGAATTGTCCAATATAATTCCCTTACCTACGGTTTCCAACAGAGAAACTCGTGGTGTTGCACGTATGCATCTTTATACGCTCCAACTGGACAGGCCCCGAACTTCCCACTTTGTTCGTTTTTTTATCCCTAAAGTTTTAAGAATGTGGAACCTGCTGCCCGCGAACGTCTTTCCTTTCCCTCCAAATCTTCAAGTATTTAAAAGCCGTGGTAACAAACTCCCTTATATTTTTTTTAAGGCGCCCACGGTACGTTATTAGTTGGGCTTTTTGCTTTCGTGAATCATCCAAAAATAAAAAAATCCAAAAGACCAAATAATATTTCCTATGCAAAAATAGCAAAAACAATTATTTAAAAATGTTTAAAATTTTTACTAGATGTTTAGGGCTCCGCAAGAAAGGTAAAGACCTTTTTTTGTGCCCCCCAACTTTTTTTTCCACGATACCATTGGGCGAGAAGGGGCCTAGCGTATATAAGGGCCTCGCAAAATGTATCTTGCCCACATAAAATTTTGGTCTGGCGCCGCCACTGCCTTGATGTTTATTAATTATTTAATATTGAGACAGAATTTTGTGTATTAAAGCCCGTTAATGCTGTTTAAATCCTCTTATAACATATTTAGTGACGATACAAGGAAATAATTTGATATTTTATCGCTAACTTTCGAAATTTATGTGTGCTGATTACAATGAAAATAGCATATCTATTATATCTGACAGGGTAATATACTTTAATAAACTACTATTTTGTTAGTTCAAGCCTAATATGGTTTAAATAAATAAAATTTTACAGAGTGTAAACAAAGTGTTACGGAGAAATATATGTTTAAAGCAAATTTCATTTGCAGCTTATTTTTCGTTTTTCACTAATAACCCAAGAATAAGAAACATATGCCAACCGAACTATCGTGAATCGGTCAACAAATAAAGACAATCAAAGTCCAAGAAAGTAAATAGTATTACAGATAGGCATTCAAAGCAAAGAGACCTTCAACCTTACAGGCGTCACATTTGAGAATAACCTTAACTGGCATTAAAGCCGGCTGTCCATGAGAGCGGCTTTCCGCTCGCGGATGATAATTCAGCGTTGTGATTGGTTAGTGCAAATTTAAAATGCTTTTTCCGCCATTTTCGACGCGGAGCCGCAAAAATTGAGATGAAGGTAACTTTTTTGCGTTTTCCACTAGATTGTGCGGATTTTTTAAATTAATAGCCAGGAACTATATATAACCTTGAACTAGTTAAAAAGCTTGATGAGTTGTTGCTTGAAGATAAGACAAGACGTTAAAGATCCTATTTAAATAAAAGAAGTGTTATGGCCGACATTAACTACACTTATTTTAATTGTTTACTTCAGTATGATATTTAGCGAAAAAAAGATATTTATCCCACTTTCAATAGGACCAAAAAGACAAAAAAGGAGGAACAGGTTTTGGGTTAGAAAAAAATTTTTAGAAAGAAAAGTACATAGCCAATATTATACTTTATTAAAAGAGTTCAGACAGCATGATGATGAAAAACACTTCAATTATTTAAAAATGTCAAAGGAGCATTTTAACAAATTGTTATAGAAAGTTAAGTCAACTATTAGCAAGTCCCACACAGTTCGTGAGCCAGGCGAGGGTCTAGCTTGTACCAGCTTGTACTCTAAGGTAAATAGGTAACAAAAAGTGTATGTGGTAAATAAAAGACCTAGACAAGCTATTAACCAAAGTTGCCTAATTTTTACATAATAAAATTGAAATTGTTTATTATTATCCATTATCCAATCCATTTGCCATCCCACAGACAGATGATGATTGACATCTTGACATTGACCTACACAACCGTAGTATCAACCAAAGAAAATTCTAACATAAAATCATTATATTCAATACAAAACGCTATAATATTTTCCGCTACAATGGACGTGTCAGCGGATTCTCTTCGCGAATTTTTAATACGCGGGCGAAGAACCGCTATCATGGACAGCCGGCTTCACACATTGAATCTATAGCTACGGTAGCTTCTCAAAAGCTTGGATTTCTTTTTGAGCCAAAAGTATTTTTCCCCTTCTAATTTATACACATTGTATATGTCCCAAATCCGAATCCCCTTAGAATATTGTTCACATATCTGGGGCATGGCGTTCCCCACAACCCTTAGCATTCTTGATTTCATTTAAAGAAGAGGTGTTCATCAATGATCCTTTACTTACAGACAGGCTTTCCTCTCTTGCCCATTGTCGGGCTATGGGAGACTTTTTATAGGCACTTCCATGGCTTCTGCTCATGCTTGTGCAGTATAATTCCTTCACTCGCGGTCTCTAACAGAGAAACCTCGAGGGGCCACACATATGCATCTCTATACGGTTCAATTTAACAGGCCCCGAACCTTCCACTTGGTTCGTTCTTTTGTTTCTAGAGTTTTTAGAATGTGGAACCTGTTGCCGCGGAGGTCTTTCCCTCTCCCCCCCAAATCTTTAAGTCACGTGTCAACAAACTCCCCTTACCTTGCTTAAGACACCCACGGTACGTTAGTATTTATGCGTTTAGCCCTTGTAGACTGTCCAAGGATTAACAAAAAATCGCTATTCTGACAGGTTTTACTTCATCGGCGCAAATTTGGCCTGTCGAACGCCTACTGGCCTCGTGTAAACCTTAGATCTTATATTTACGAAATGCGATTTGCGAATTGTGGAACGTGTCCCAATTCCACTTTGATTGTGTCGTTCAAAATTTACTAATTAGAATACGTTTTGCAATTAGCAAGTCGTATTTTGTAAGTATAAAAGCTAAGATTTACGCAAGCCAGCAGGCGTTCGATAGGCCAAATTTGCGCCATTGGAAGTTAAATCTGTCCTCGAAGCGTATGTCTATTTGTGGTAGTAATAAAATAACTTATATAGATGTTTAACTGATTTTCCCTAATTGTATTTTTGTGGACAATTACCATTTTGTTTTTAATCTCCTTAGACTCCTACGTTTAATAAAAATGCCATTTACTGAAAAATATTCCATAGTATTATTTTATTAACTTGCAAAAGAGAAATAAACTTTGCAATCAACTGCTTGCTAAATGATATTTTGATGTTAATAAAAAGGCCATCAATTACTTTTTTAAATGACTTTCAAAGTTGTTTTATTATCTTAAAGGCAATAAAAAACAAGTACTGTTAAATAAATAAACATATTTTGTATCTACAGTGTTCAAAAATTATATTAACTGTAAATACAAAACTCCAAGGCTGTGAGACCCATAGCGCCGTTTTTATACATAACCTACATTTAAGGTAGGGTAGGGCGGGGCTAGTTGAGCTTAAAGGTAAGTTGGGCAATCAAAATATCTCACAAAACTATCGACCGCACAGGAAAGCATCAAATAGCATAAAGAAGGAGTTGCGCGAGGGGAATTCATTGTGCGACCACTAGTGGTGACGCGGAGATCGAGAAGAGTATCCGTGCGCATTGTTTATTTTGTGTTTAAAAAGTAAAATAATTGCAAGCCGAAAATTTTTATCTGTGAAGTTAAATGTATTCCGTTCCCAATCAGGTAAGTGTTAATCTTAAGTAAATTTATTGGGGTTTTAATATGTATAAAGATTTTGGATATAATTCTAACCGGTTTTCTAATAAATATACTTTTCCTTTAAAATTTCAGGTTGGGGTTAGTTGAGCTACAGTTGCCCCACTATAACCCCACGGTTTTAGGTATAAAATGTTTTTTTTTTATTTTTTAGGATACAGACTTATAACAGTAAGACTACTAGACTCTTCTTAATATTTAAAAGAGGCTGCAACCCAAACCTTGTACAAGCAACAAAGAAAACGAGCTTGACCTATCTAACTTACAAATTTCCTCTGGAAATAGTTCGACCATACCCAAAGGCTGGTTCTAGAAAATTAGCCAATCAAACAGAAGATAGAAAAAGCTGCAATTTTAACACATACAGAAGGCATTACAAAAAAGCAAAATAAAACTGCATAAAAGTTTTAAAAATTAAGATGAATTGTTAGGTATTAAATTCAATAGTTAAGTTAAGCTAGGTACGTTGCTGTTTTATTAATGAGATTTGTTGTTTTGTCATAAGATTATAAATATAAAAAGAAAATAGTCAAAATGTATTTTTATTGTAAACGTATCTAACATTCAAGCCACGATTTGACTATACTTTCTAAGTGCTGCACTAGCCCCATACCCTTGCTCAACTTACCTCACCTATGGGGTACGTAATAAGGGAGGGGTAATAAGGGATAAATTGCTAATCCATCAGTATGCATTATAAGCCATTAAGAGTTATTTTTGAGGAACTATAACCGATCAAGTGAAAAATTGCTCAACTGGCCCCGCCCTACCCTACTTGCACATATGTAGACTTTTGTGGCGCAAATTTTTATAGCGCAATAATAAATTGTATGCATTAAAAATCTTTAAAAATGGCTCCATTAAAAACCTCAGCAAGGGAAAAGTATCAAGAAAAAGTTTGAGAGTTGCAACTCTATTCACACACAGTACGCCACTTTTTTGCGAAAAAGACTGCCTCTTTTTAATTAGTCGTTCAAATACGATTTTTGTTGCGTTAGCTCTCAGTTTTATAGTACTGCTTAAAGTGCAAGCAGCTTCTTTAACATAGTAGCACTGTGCATATTACATTTTCTCTCTTTACTTTATTCTCAAAATCACACAATTAAACATTTCATAGGCACTGATTAGCTTCTATTAAGTTTATTAAATGCAGAGTTTCCTCAGATTTTCATTTATTTTTAAGACCGCTATTTTATAACCTCTACTATTTCGTACTTTTTCGCGTTAAAACTGCACAAGACAAGTATTGCGCATTCACCAACACGTCGGTACATTTAGATATTGCCCAAGTTTGGTAACTTTGCCTGTTAACACGTAGCAATTTTTAAAGTGTACGCAACTCTAAACTAAAGAAAGAAAATGCCACAACTCTTAAGCCGGCTGTCCATGAGGTGGGTTGCCCGCCCGCGTATTGAAAATACGCGAGAGAAAATCCGCTGACATGTCCATTGTAGCGGAAAATATTAAAGCGTTTTGTTTTGAATATGGTAATTTTATGTTAGAATTTTCTTTGGTTGATACTACGGTTGTGAAGGTCACTATAGATGTCAATCATTATCTGTCTGTGGGATGGCAAATGGATTGGATAATGGATAATAATAAATCCAGCAAATTAGGCAACTTTGGTTAATAGCTTGTCTTACTCTTTTATTTACCACATACACTTTTTTCGTTACCTATTTACCTTAGAGTACAAGCTAGACGCTTTCCTGCAGTTATTTGCTCACGAACTCTGTGGGACTTGCTAATAGTTGACTCAACTTTCTGTAACAATTTGTTAACTTAAATAATTATCATCATCATGTTGTCTTACCTCCTTTAATAAAGTATATATTGGCTATGAACTTTTCTTTCTAAAAAAATTTTCTAACCCAAAACCTGTGCTTCCTTTTTTGTCTTTTTAGTTGTATTGAAAGTAGGATAAATATCTTTTTTTTGCCAAATATCATACTGAAGTAAATAATTAAAAAGTGTAGTTAATGTAGTCCATAACACTTCTTTTATTTCAAATGGACCTTTAACGTCTTGTCTTATCATCAAGCTCATCAACTAGTTCAAGGTTATAGTTCTCGGATATTTATTTAAAAAATCCGCACAATCTAGTGGAAAACGCAAAAAGTTAACTTCATCTCAAATTTTTGCGGATCCCCGTCGAAAATGGCGGGAAAAGCATTTTAAATTTGCACCAACCAATCACAACCCTGAATTATCATCCGCGAGCGGAAAACCGCTCTTATGGAATGAACAGCCGGCTTTAAACTTGTAACAATATTCACACTGTGCAATACCAGAATGGAGCCATTTTCTATGTTGCGCAACACAGTGTACATGTGTGCGAGCACCTTTAGATCCCCATTGCCTAGAAGTATTGTTGGGATTTTTACGATTTCGCGCAGTAAAAAAATTGGAGCGTCTACAAGCATGCGTACTTAAAAGTCATGGCGGAATACAACTCACCGTGCTCTTCGTACATGCTCTTTAGCTAAAGACAAGGCGTTGATAAATTCTTCCCGGTAAGGCCTCCGCACGATAACAAGCGTATGCGTCGAGCGGAAAATATCAAATCTCTTTATGTTGTCGGTAGTAACTACAATATTTTGTGGTAAATAGCGTCTTGAAACCGGTTTATATACATTAGAAACGCTTCGAGGATAATATCTGTTCATTTCGAGCGGCCAGCAACAGGGTTTTTTACTCAAAATAATTGCAGCCGACTGAATTTAACAAAAAAACGAGTTCTTTTATTCTCGCGTAAAGATCAAAGACAGCGCTCTCACATTTTCCGCTCTACGCTGGCCACTTACACTTATTTATTGTGGCCGACGCCTAATGCTTCAGCGTAAGCGCGTCTATACTCTCGGTGATGATTATTACCATTGCCCTAAAGCCAATGTTTGCACTAACACATTTTTTCGCTCATAAAACGTAACTTTTGTTTTGCGCAGGTAAAAACATTGGTAATTCATCCAGATAAAAAGTCTTTTTATTTTATAACAAATTATTTACCTTTTTAAATATAAAAACACATACAGGGTGTCCCAACTCTATTTATACGTGAAATAACTTCGCTCTCTGTACAAGATACACTAACAATCTTTCATTAAAAATGTTTGTTTGAATACACTCCTTTTACTGACGGTTCCAGTTAATATACAGAGTGTCTCAAAAACAGAATTTTTATTGTCAAGTAGGTTTTTTAAATGAAACAACCTGTATATTTTAACAAATTTTAACTCTGTATTAAATTCTGACATCAAAAATGCAAAACTCAGTATACGTTAATTATTGCTGGTTTTTAAGATATCAACAGTATACTGATATACACATAAACGATTAAAATCAAAGAAGAAAAATAAAATTTGAGGTGAAATTATTTTCAAATAATTCTGTCACTGTCAGAGTGATAAATATTATAAATATATGTCATTAATTACCTTTCATTGTAAAAGCTACGAATAGGTAGGTCAGCTATTAGTTTATTTTAGATACATATATACTTATTACTTAATCTAAAAACCAGCCATAATTGACGTATTGCTGTTTTTTAGTGCAATTTATTATATGTGTCCAAAATCATTAAAAAGCTGACATACCTATTAGTAGCTTTAACAATGAAAGGTAATTAATTATTAGATGTTGTTATAATAATTGTAAATCTGACAGTTACAGGATTGTTTGAAGATAAAATTAGAATCCAAAGTTTTATTTTCTTTGTGAGTGAGAATAAAAAGCATACTGCTGATATCTCAAAAAACCAGCAATAATTGACGTATAGTGTGTTATATATTTTTAATGTAGAATAAAATACAGAATCAAAATTTGTTAAAATATAGAGGGTGTTCCTTTAAAAAACCTACTTGATAATTAGAATTATGTTTTTGAGACACCTTTTATAATAACTAGTACTGTCAATAAAAAAGTGTATTTGAATAAACATTTTCTACTTTAAGTTTGTTTTTGTATCTTGTACAGGGACGAAGTTATTTCGTGCATAAATAGAGTTGGGACACCCTGTATATTAGTAAAGCTTTTCTTTCAACAATATTTTTTTTTTGTATAAAATCAAACAGTTGTGGCAAAATATGTATTATCTACGCTTAAAAATTTTAAATACAATAATCATAAATGTAATAAAAACAGTAAAAAATATTTCGCTAAAGAAAAGTTGTTAATTATAGGTTTTAAGTAATTATTTCATTTTTTTAAATTTAAATAACAAACAAATTTTTTAATAATAAAATTAACTTCTTATATAATGAGGACCTCTAAAAAGACACTGTAGATAATAAACACATTATAATGGGTGTCATTATAATTTTAATGCACCTTTTATGTTTTTATGGTAGTTCTTATTGGATAAAATAAATAAATATTGGTCGCTTGTGACTCAAATTCGTCTCAACTATTTATAAAAAAATCCAAAATTTAATTTTTCTTAGATCGGACGAAAATCTACATAATTCCTATATGCTTTATTACCTCCAAAATGCATTATTCCTGTAGGTAGAAGGCGTTGCTAGGTAATGAACTTTTCCGGCCATGGCTGGAAATTTTTTTCCGGACGTTTATCTTTTTCTAAGTTTTCTATGCTTTCAATCACCACCTTCTAGATGTTTAAAATTATACTATTTTATCCCGTTTGAAGGAATAAATTCTTCTCTAGTAGGCGAATCCATGTAGCGGTGAACATACATCCAATTAAAGTTTTAGGTTTTCCGTAATTTTAAATAGCCTTTTAATTATCCCATTCCTCGTCTTTTTAAATAAACGAGGTTAAAAAAATAAAAATTTGGCTACTTGCTTTCTATGTATAACATATGCAACCTGAATTTGGCTAAAACCCACTGATCTTAATGGATTGCCAATGTTATTACCTGCGCAAATCAAAAGTTACATTTCATGGGCGAAAAAACGGGTTTGTGCGCAAGCAAATCAAGGGTGAACGCGCCTGACGCGACAGACTATCTGCATTATCGGAAAGAATTTGTGGACGGCGTCCTGGTAAGACCGCGGACAGAGGACACGGGGCGTCGCGTCGGTGTTTAAATTTTGCCACCGCTTTTAAGTGCGCATGTTCGTCCACCTTCGATTTATTTACTGCGCGAGGTCGTAAACATCCGAAAAATGCTTCTTGCCACTGCGGATCTAAATGTAGGTTATCTATGCTAAAACCTCGTTTGGAAATATACTGCTTTACCTACACGTTACACAATATACTATTGCCAAAGAATACCAATTCATAGAACCCCACAAGTAAGATTTCAGCGTACCCTAAAAATCGACTTTTTGGTGGCAAGTCTGCCACCGTTGTCAACATAAATTAAATACAAATAAAAAATTTAAAAATTAACTATTATTTAGGTTTAGAATTTTAAAATTTTTAGCTTTTTTTTAGGAGATTCTGAAAATGTTGACATTAAATGTTAAATATGTTTGTTTTGTAATTCAAATTAAGAAGAAATCTAAAATAAAAACATTCAGATCTCGGTTTTTCTTTAAAAACAACGCGATGGGAAGAAAAATCGTTTCCCGTAAAATTGGCGAATGTCGCTTACGATGTTTTGTAAAAACGCATCGATATATCCTATTCTGAAATAATAAATTTAATAATCTTATGGATACTGGGTCCATTTATCGGGGATTTTATTTTTATTAAATTCTGCGTATATCGTCACTCTAACTGATCGGGCCAACTGCTCGTCAGCGACTGCTATCAATTTCTGATGGTAATCGTATTAGCAAAGCGACATCGTACTACTTTCGCCATCTGTTGGTCGCGGTAGGTACTAAAATTTTTAGGGTACGCTGAAATCTCACTTGTGGGGTTCTATGGATTGGTATTCTTTGCTATTGCCTAAAAGTGAAAAATACAGGTAACTTTACTCTAGAAAAAAATACAGTTTTTTAAGTTTTTGCAAATCTTGTTTACGAACTAAAAACTTTTCTTTGTAAAGCAAATATTTTTCAAGCAAATTTTTTGCTCATGTAAAAATCTATCTGTGTGCTTCTGTGTATTCAATTTGTATTTTACATCATTCAATATGTTAGATACAGAATTTCCTCATCACAAAACAAATCCCTCTATTCCATGATATGTTTTATATTTTAAACGAAAAGACATTGCTTTTGACATTCTTGTTGGAATATTTTATTTATTATTTTTCCATGAGTATACCTACATATATTTAATTTAAAATTGGCACTGATAGCTAAACGGTCAAAACTTGTCAAATATACAGGGTGTCCGAAAAGGTTAGGTCAAAAATGATGGGGGTGATAAAGTGAGCCAAAATAATGTTAGTACTTTATATAAAAAAAAGTTCTAAAGCGTTTCGTTAGGGAGATATTGACCTTTTAACTAGTATAAAAAAGCCCGATTGCAATTATTACTTTTAAACTGTTGCCACACTATCAATGATATTTATACAACTTAATAACCTCATACTAGTGCTTTTTTCCATAGATAAACGGCTGTTCTGTTAGTCGATATTATACAGAGTGAGACAATTATTTTTTTAATTTAATGTATGCATTTTTAACACAGGTGTCAAATTTAACATTATGCTTTGACCCTTAAATTCCCTAATTTTTTATGTACAAAAAAGAAAAACTTTATTTAATTCAATATTTTGGACTGTTTTAAATTAAATCACATTTTTGGTTTAGACAAACCACCATTTTGTATGTAATTATATCTTTAAAATTACCCCAACATGGTTTATATTATTTTTTTTTGTAATATATATATATATATATATATATATATATATATATATATATATATATATATATATATATATATATATATATATATATATATATATATATATATATATATATATATATCTCTGTAAATATTCTTTCTGTATCCCAGAACTAACAAATACAGACAACCGGTGCCATCTCACCAAGAAATTTAAAAACAACCAGCCATAGCATCGAGAGGTTAAATGTGGTAGGTAAAAAGTGCGCCATCTAGTTGTATAAAGTTGTATAATTTTTTACTGTTATCGAAAAATAAAATGTAAAAGAACCAGTTTGCAAAGAAAGTAGTTTTAAATAATGAACAAACATCTCAAACATCTTTTTTATAAAATTTTTTGATATTGTCAAAAATAAAGATTCAATTAATATGTAATAGTTACATTTTAGGTTTTAGACCATGCAGAACTTTTTATAAACAATACCGTTTTTTTTGTAAAATTAATATTAATTTAGTTTTTCAGATAGTGCGAACTTAAGTAGACACACTGTATACTATTTTATGTATATTGCAATGCACCAAAAAACTAAAGTCAATTAATTATTCATTCTAGCAGGCTTGATTAATTACAAGTTCAGTGAGACCCGAATTGAGAACTAAGCTACATTGTTTAGTATTCCTTGAAAGTTTTGGTCCGAAAGGGACCATAAACAAGAACTCCTAATTTTATTATATACAGGGCGAGCCGTTACACAATACATATACATAAACACACATATACTTTATCTAAAACTAAATCCATTGCACGTCACTTACCTGCAAATTTGCCCTGTTGCCAAGTTGTCATAAGAATCTAAGTTTTGTTGTAAAGAACAAAGCATTTTTTCGGTTAAAGAACTTGTTGATTTTAGTTAATAATTTTCATTACAAAAATGAAGAATAACATAAAAAAAAATAATTTTATTTTAAAAATCAAGGTATTAAAAATTCAATATAGAAACATGGATTTATCCACTAAAACACTAAATACCTATTAACTGGAATTCATTGAAACTAACTTCTCTTACTGCAGCTACAGGCAACAAAGGTCCATTATTTTTGCGTTCTTGCTAAAAAAATAGCCCTAATAAAGAAGCAACAAGCTCCTTGCATCTACTGTTCAACTGCTTCGGCATTTATATCTATGTTTTTCAAATCACTACGAACACAAAATTTAAACTTTTGAAAATGTTTAAAACTGCTTATACCGAAAATACGTTAAAAAACCGGAAAATAGGCCGAAGAATTAAAAAAATGATAAACAAACAAACAATAAAATCGATTAAATTAACGTCAAAAAAGCACTGTCAACGTGACAACATTACATGATTAGTATCAGAATAACCAACATGATAGGCTTAAATGCACTATATGATAGATATTCATGTTATGATGGAGCGTACCTATTATACTCTATTATTTATATATATATATATATATATATATATATATATATATATATATATATATATATATATATATATATACATATATATATATACATGCTTTCTATATAATTTTTATCATATATTCAGTCACTGCTGTACGCCACCTACCTGGATTTGGCAAAACTACTCATCCGAATTCTGCAAACCCGCAGACTGATGGGCGAGCCAGTTTCTATATGGTTTGTTGGCATAACAGTATGTTGCATACCTAACTTTTGCCATATACAACTAGATGGCGCACTTTACGTACCACCTTTAACCTCTCGATGCCATGGCTGGTTGTTTTTAAATTTCTTGGTGAGATGGCACCGGTTGTCTGTATTTGTTAGTTCTGGGATACAGAAAGGATATTTACAGTCAATCGGGGCATCATCAAGGTTCCTACGACCTGAAGGGACTATGACAAGTCTTAACGAAGACGAAAACACGTGTCGCCGTCTTGGTCGGGCCCGGGGTATTCCATTTTCTTTTGGAGACTCCGTAATTTTTAAACAACCAACCATGGTAGCCGAATTCTTACAGGTTATTATTTATTTATTTATTTATTTTCACTGTCATTAATAAGTCATATGCCAAAAGAATTTTACCTTTTATATATATACCTAGTATAGATTCTTGGGATTTTTGGTTCAATTAAAAATTAAAGGATGCCTTTAGTTTTTCATTTTATTTATTTTTCAAACGTTTCGGCATTATGCCTTCTTCAGTGAATTTATCTAAACATTAAATGACAAAGTTGCGTTTTACATTATTAAAATTAATATAACGAGTTATTTTTTCCTTGATTTTACATTAACATTAAAAAGATTTTAGGTTTTGTTTTTGCTTACCTTGAAAGGAAATTAGTCCAATTATGTCAATTTTTTTCAATTACAAAACACAAACATCTACACGTAACACTAAAACAATACAAACATTTTAAAACTTAAGACGTGTACAGTTAAAATTTACCATTAATACTGAGAAAGCAAGAAGTTCCCTTGGTATTTGATAAAGGGATAAGAATTCAACAAAAATCCTTGTTTTAAAATGTTTGTATTGTTTTAGTGTTCTACGTGTAGATGTTTGAGTTTTGTAATTGAAGAAAACTGACATAATTGGACCAATTTCCTTTCAAGGTAGGCAAAAACAAAACCATCTTTAATTTTAATGTAAAATCAAGAAAAAAATAACCTCGTCATATTAATTTTAATAATGTAAAACCCAACTGTGTTATTTAATTTTTAGAAACATTCACTAAAGAAGGCATAATTCCGAAAGTATATGTGCTAAAAAAAATAACAAAATTAAATTTGTTAGAGGTTTGTAAACTTTATAGCTTTAATATCACTTAGTGATTATATTTCTTGTTCGAATGGTATAAAATTTAGTAACCCAAGGTTTAGATAGAAAAATCACTCTCTGAATTTACAGGGTAGTTTTAAATTTGCAATATTACTTCAACAGATAAAAAATGGGAAAATAAATTTTTGAAACAACCTAATTAAATAACCTGAAAAAGTAATTAAAAGTGTCTAATATTTTTTTCTTTTGGTTACGGATACTGGGGAAAATTGAAGTTATCGTTACAAAATGTAAGTGTTGGATAAAAATATTTTATCCAACACTACATATAATATCTACATAATTAATCAGATTTTGAGGATATCAAGTGTACTATAATCACTAGTGAGCTAAAGTACCCTTTAGCTCACTAGGAATTATAGACAATACAAAATTTCTGTTGCCGATGTTGACAATGACAAGTAACAAATAATGGATGACGTTTTCAAATTATTTTCGATATTAGAAACGATTTATACGAAAGTGCTGGATAAAATTTTGTATTAGACACGTGAGTTATTACATATAAGTCACTTAAGAAAATTACTTCTCTCGCCCTTCGGGCTCGAGAGTTAAACTTTTCTTGCGTGACTCATATGTAATATAACTCACTTATCTAATAAATAACTATTATGAGTTTTACCCATCTATTATTGATCTGTAATACCTTAGAAACAAGAATATGTTATGGTAGCAATAATACCTGCTATCACACCTAGGGCATTATAAGCGGGCAATATGATAATGCCCGCCATAATGCCTAATATATATGGAAATTTTATTGCTTATCCAATTTTATTTCTCTCACAATAAAGATCAAGTTTATACAAAAAAATAATTTTCTTTAAACAATATTAAGAAATTAAACTTTATTTCCAAATAAAAATTACAATTCAGACCTTAGGGTTGGAATACTTGGTCCAGAGAGAGTTCTGGACTGTATTTTTCCGACTAAAAATAATAAAAGTTTGTTAAACATATATGTATTAAAATAAAATCAATAACTTACCAGTTCATGAAAATATGCCATTAAAACGGTTTCAGTTATTTGAAGAATTGCGTATCGCATCTTTCCAAATACCAAATATGCCATACTCCCGATCATACTGTTACCTTGATTTACCTGGCAAAGATTTTCGGTCACTTTTATGACTCTTCTCTATATTTTGTGGAATTTCTTCCATTTTGAACAAATCGTTAAATAAAAAATGCCAACTGACTAACTGATAGAAACATCAAAGTCAAACTTAACACCAGTCATTATCTACTTACGTAGACAGGTACAGGTGCAACTTATATTTTTAGATTACGGATAAATAATGTAATTAGTCATTGAAAAACTCTCTTGGGTAAAACATAAAGCATTGTATACACCACGGTGCTTTACTGGACCATAATGCCCATCAGGTCGAAATATAGCCCTTGACCTTCGTGGCATATAGTCCTAGTAACGCCCTGATACATAAATAGCTATAACGTAACAACGTTTGATGTCAAATTCATTTTCCCATCAGTCGAACGTACAACTGACTTTACAACAAATCGTGTAAAAATATTTGTAAATTAACATAATGAGTCTATGTCATACAACACTAAACATGTAATACCGTTATTTAACTGGACAATATTACATGTAAATATTATATCACATATAAGATATGTAAATTTACAAATTTTTTTACCCAACTTTTGTTAATGATCCATTGTAATTTTGTCACGTCTAACTGTGGCAAAAATAAACTAACATCCCAAGTTGTAAATTTATAAAATATTTATTTAGTGTAGATAAATTAGACCCAAATCACAATGTTTAGCTGAAATAATGCTGTCATTAGAGCAAATGGTAAATTGAAATAATTAAATAGCAGGTCGTTGGCAGAGGAGTGACTAGACACGAATTTTACCATTCTGACACCAACATACTATTAAGGGATGTCCCAAATTGAAGGGTGACCATTGGGATTTCGGAATTAGTACCAGATACATGGTGGTTTAAATTCGAGCAATTATTGCGTAATTAGAAGCTCCTCAGTTAACCATTTTAAAATTTTAAAAATATCTAAAAAGACACAAATTTGGAATTTGGGTTATGTATTTTTTCTAAAAACCCGGATAATAAAGCTAAGGCTATAATAATGTGTGTTAGGCCGGTCGCAACCACAAACAATGTTGTTTTTCTTCTTTATTTATTGATTCTCTTTTACATTTTATTGGACAACCATTAAGGAATTTAAGTAAAAATTAAAAACACAAAACCTAAATATTTATTTGTTAAAGAGTTAAAATGTTAATTACATTTTTATACTTTAAAAAAAAAAGTTACAAAAAATATGTATGTTTTACTAAATTTAATTATTTACCAAAATACCATCTTTGTTAGTTTGTATCTTTTTGAAAACAATGGGACAAAATTTTTTGTCGCTTTCAATATTTTTTAATTTTTTCCATGATGTTTTTATAGTTACCCTTCATTTTTTACAAAAACAAATACCCATGGAAAAAAAATGTACACTTTTGTTTTTGTTAATATTATTGAATTTTGTTAGATATATTGTTTTTTAAAATTATTAAAACAAAAAATACAGGTATAGTTACATCTGCCCATAGACACACTTTATACTTAAAACTATTTAAATGTTAAGAATTGTACACATACATTATTAAAAAAAAATATATTTTTTTTTGAACCTATCCATCTTTTATTTCAAAAGTTAAGTTTTTTTTTTATCTTTGGACAAACCACGAAGGCTTAAAGCCTAAATACTAACGTACCGTGGGTGTCTTAAGCGAGGTAAGAGGGAGTTTGTTGACACGGGACTTAAATACTTGAAGATTTGGGGGGAAGGGAAGACCTCCGCGGGCAGCAGGTTCTACAATCTAGAAACTCTAGGGATAAAAGAACAAACAAAGTGAGAAGTTCGGGGCCTGTCCAGTTGGACCGTATAGGGATGCATACGCGCGGAACCACGAGTTTCTCTGTTGGGAACCGTGAGTGGAGGAACTATACTGGACAATTCTTCAGAGCAGAAGCCATGGAAGTACCTATAAAAGCGATAAATCCCCCACAGCCCGACGATGGGCAAGAAAGGGAAGCCTTTCTGTAAGTGAAGGATCATTTATGAGACGAATAGCTCTTCTTTGAATAGAATCAAGAATGCTTAGGGTTGTAGGGGACGCCATGCCCCAGATATGGGAACAATATTCCAAGGGAGGTCGGATTAGGGACACATATAAAGTATATAAATTAGAAGCGGAAAAATACTTTTGGCTCGAAAGAGAAATCCAAGCTTTTTTGAAGCTGCCGTGGCTATAGATACAATGTGTTTATGCCAGTTAAGGTTACTTTCAAATGTGACGCCCACAAGATTGAAGGTACCTTTGCTCTGTAAGACTTGGCCGCTCATCAGTAGAGGATGAGTATTTGGTGACTCTTTTCGCGACAAGGAACTTGATTGTGTTTTGGATGCATTAAAATGGACGAGATTTTTGGCGTCCCAATCCAATATTAAATTAAGATCCTGCGAAAGAGATATCTGCGTTTATTTTCCAAGTCAGGTTAAGTGATGGGTTTAGAAACCTGAAAACTGGAGTGAAGGGTACTATCGTCGGCGAAACTATGAATGGAATTAGTTGTGGACGAGAGAAGGTCGTTGATGTGAAGAAGAAACAATGTTGGTGCCAGAACTGAGCCCTTAAGGGACTCCAGCATTTACTTGGTGAAAGCTTGAAGAATGGCCGTCCACAATAACTGATATACGTCGATCAGATAGATAACTGGAGAGCCAAGTACAAAGTTTAGTTGAAAGACCATAGGAGGGAACTTTATTAAGAAGTGCGACATGCCAGACCTGGTCAAAAGCTTTGGATAAATCAAGAGCAACGATCTGGGACTCACCTAGGAACTCAAAAGACTTATTCCACCAGTGTGATACGAAGGAAAGAAGATCTGCTGTAGATCTTTTGTGGCGAAATCCATACTGCCTGTCATGCAAAATTTTGTGTTTTTCTAAGTATTTAAGAATATGTGATTTAATTAATTTTTCCATTACTTTACAAAGAACTGAGAGAATTGAAATTGGTTATATATAGGACATGCCTATATTTGAATTTTTCTCCTAAAGTAATAAAGCGACCACACATCCCGATATTGGTGGGAAGGTCCCGCTTTTTGGAGGAATGACTCGCGACCCGCCGATTTTAGAAATTGCATCGATTTTTGGAAAAAGTCCTGAGTTGTGGTGGGACTGTGTGTAAACAAAGAAGAGATTTTTCTTCAAAGGTGAGGTTTTTTTCTTCTTTCAAAAAATTTTGGGTATGAAAGATTACAGAGTTGACCAAATAACTTTATTTATTGTTTTCTATTTAATCATTTTAAAGGTGTTAATTTTTTTACTTTTCAAAATAATTTTTTCCCAGTTGTCCCGCTGTCTATGATTGAAAATGTGGTCACTTTATCTTGAAATCATCTAAGGATTTATACGTGTAACAAGTAGCATCTTGTTCCCAAAGACTTTGTATATTATTTAAATTAGTTTTGGTGAAAAACACTTTTCGCAAACAAAAACCATAAAAAGGGTTTTCACATACATACTGCAGAGCATTTTGATCTAAATAAAAAGTAATGTAAATAAAATAAAGAAATATTAAAGTTTTATATGTACATCATAACTTCCGAATATACTTCTTTGTTTTATTAAATTAGGTAGAGATGTAGAAAATGTAAATTTAGATTGAATTTGTTGGTCTTTCTTAAACTAGTTTTATTTACATATACATGCCAAATACGTTTGCATTCAAGCGTTGTTTTTCATTTTTTGCCAAAGAATGCATATGCATAAAAATATTTTTAAATGAAAGTTCTGAAATTTTTTTACAATTTTATATTTTTTATCCCTTAAAACAATTTAGCTATTTCTGTATTTTATTAAACAAACTGTTTATACTGTGAGGTAAATTTTGAAAAGAGTGCTACTTTACACCACTTTACGACTATTACCATATGAAACTATTTCTTCGAGAACATAGAAGTTTTCACATTTAAGTACAAATAAAATACAGAAACTAACTTGGGGCAAGGGGTAAAATGTAGTATAGTGTATGGTTGTAAGGCACTAAAAAGTAAAAATAAGTTAAAAAAAGGTTAAAAAGTTTTGATGCCAAACGCGTTTAACTGAGTTATGTCACAAATCGATACCTCAGTTCAATAATGTAACAAGTCAAAAATGGCTATATACTGTAACAAGCCTAGTTATTTTACTAAAAAACTGAAATATTTATAAATTTCATTTCTACATACTGTCAACAAATGGAGTTAACAAAAGCACAAATGGACCAAAAAATCATTTTTAACAAAAGTCATTCTTTATCAAAATAATTAAATAGCATTTTTGCTTGTAAAAAAATAGATTTCACGAAGAGAAAATGTTAATTTTGTATACAGGGTTCGCAAAAACAGTTGAAAAATCGTGTTTTGTAGGAATTTGTAGAAAGCAAGTGTTTAAAAAGCAGATTATAGACATTTTTAGGTAATTTTATTATAAAAAATTAAAATAATTAATTTTTTATATTTCAACTTCAAAATCAGTTTCATGAATCTTTTTAATACCTTTGTAACTTCAGAAAAGTTATTCAAAATGCTATTCTTAATAAATGTTTTAACTATATTTTGCTTAAAAATTAAAAATAAAGGTAGTTTACCCTTAAAAAATCATGGATATATGGTTTTTGTGAACCCTGAATACAAAATCAACATTTTCTCCTCGTAAATGCCATTTTTTTACAAGCAAAATTTTTTATGAAGAATGGCTATTTTTCGAAAGAGAAGAAAAGCACTGTATATTTTGAAGTAATTGGGTAAACACATTATAATCTTTTATCAAAAAGAGGTAATGTGCAAACCATAACCTTAGGCCTTTTCAAAACATAGCGACTTTAACAAAGCCCATATACCTAAAATATAGGAGTATTAATAATAATAGAGTATTGATTATATAAAAATACATATTTCTGAGCCTTTATTAAATGTTTTAATGAGATCCTTAAACAACTCTTTTAGTGATTTTACTTTATATTGTGCTTAAATTGATAGTCAAACTTTAAGAGTATACATATGTATAAGGAAGAAGTAAAGAACAATTTAAGGAAAAACGTATTTATACGAACAAAAAACTAAAAAAATATAACGTACCATAAAAATTATAATTAAATATTAAAAATATAAATATACAGGGTGTTTCTAAATAAATGCGAAAAATTTAAGAAGGTGATTTTTCACCAAAAAATAAGAAGAAAACTTCATATGAACATATTATGTCCGAAACGTCTTACTTTTGGAAATACGGGGTGTTAAACTTTTTATTTTTTTTTATTTTTATGATAAGTTTTATACTTATTTAGATATTTTTAAAACAGTTGGCACAAGCACCAAAAGAGTTTTTTTGGCATACAAGAAAAAAATATCATTTTTACCAGTGTCGTTCATAAGGAGTTTAAGGTAAATATTATATTATTAAGGTAAATGGTACGTCACTGTACTTTTATACTCCCCTAAAGTTTAGAACAAATCGTCTCTCTTGACTATTTTTTTGATGTACGGTTTTCGCGAAAATAAATTGAAACCATTTCTCGGCATGGTCAAATTCCTATCTTATTAATGAAGAAATAACAAAGAGTAATTTTTAATGTAGAATTGGGAATAAAAATGACCATGCCAAAAAATGGTTTTTATTGATTTACGCGAAAGCCGTACATTTAACAAACAAAGTCAAGAGATCAAATTTGTTCTATAATAAAAGGGGATTTAAAAATATATTTTTATTTTGGAAAAATGCAGTGGCATGGAAGACACTGGTATTTTTTTTGTATGCCAAAAATGTCTTCTGGTGCAAAGAATGCATCTCCCAAATTTTTTTAAAAATACCCGAATGGATATAAAAAATATTATTAAAAACAATATCTAAAAATTTAAACACCCCTAGGTGCTAGGTGCTAAGTGCCAATATATTATTTGCTTATAGTGGACTAAGTGTCAATATACTATTTGTATAAAGTGGGCTAAAACGAGTCAACGCGAAGTGAGAAGTCACGACAAGCGAGAAGTTAATTGGCACATAGCCCATTATTTACCAATTGAGGCGTTGAAATATCAAAGGGGCTAAGTGCCTTCTTATTTCTAAATGAGTTTATACCATAAAAAATGCTATGTGCCAAGGAGAATAACTTAAGAAAGAGCCATGTGCCTGTAGTTAATCTTAACTGGCGTCAGAATACATCTTGTGTTTAGATTTTGTTGACCCGTATCTTTTTTTTTATCTTCGGACAAACCACGAAGGCTAAGCCTAAATACTAACGTACCGTGGGTGTCTTAAGCGAGGCAAGAGGGAGTTTGTTGACAAGGGACTTAAATACTTGAAGATTTGGGGGAAAGGGAAGACCTCTGCGGGCAGCAGGTTCCACAATCTAGAAACTCTAGGGATAAAAGAACGAACAAAGTCGGAAGTTCGGGGCCTGTCCATTTGGACCGTATAGGGATAGATACGCGCGGAACCACGAGTTTTTCTTGTTGTGAACCGTAAGTAGAGGAACTATACTGGACAATTCTTCAGAGCAGAAGCCATGAAAGTACCTATTAAAAAGCGATAAATCCCCCACAGCCCGACGATGGGCAAGAGAGGGAAGCCTTTCAGTAAGTGAAGGATCATCAATGAGACGAATAGCTCTTCTTTGAATAGAATCAAGAATGCTTAGGGTTGTGGGGGACGCCATGCCCCAGATATGAGAACAATATTCCAAGGGAGGTCGGATTTGGGACACATATAAAGTGTATAAATTAGAAGGGGAGAAATACTTTTGGCTCGAAAAAGAAATCCAAGCTTTTTGAGGCTGCCGTGGCTATAGATACAATGTGTTTATGCCAGTTAACGTTACTTTCAAATGTGACGCCCACAAGATTAAAGGTGTGTTTGCTCTGTAAAACTTGGCCGCTCATAAGTAGAGGATGAGTATTTGATGACTCTTTTCGCGACAAGGAACATGATTGTGTATTGGATGCATTAAAATGAACGAGATTTTTGGCGCCCCAATCCAATATTAAATTAAGATCCTGCGAAAGAGATATCTGCATCGCTCTGCGTTTGTTTTCCAAGTCAGGTTTAGTGATGGGTTTAGGAACCTGAAAACTGGAGTAAAGGGTACTATCGTCGGCGAAACTATGAATGGAATTAGTTGTGGACGAGAGAAGGTCGTTGATGTGAAGAAGAAACAATGTTGGTGCCAGAACTAAGCCCTGAGGGACTCCAGCATTTACTTGGTGAAAACTTGAAGAATGGCCGTCCACAATAACTGATATACGACGATCAGATAGATAACTAGAGAGCCAAGTACAGAGTTTAGTTAAAAGACCATAGGAGGGAAGTTTATTAAGAAGTGCGGCATGCCAGACCTAGTCAAAAGCTTTGGATATATCAAGAGCAACGATCTGGGACTAACCTAGAAACTCAAAAGACTTACTTATTCCAGCAGTGTGAAACGAAGAAAAGAAGATCTGCTGTAGATCTTTGTGGCGAAATCCATCCTGCCTGTCATGCAAAATTTTGTGTTTTTCCAAGTACTTAAAAATTTGTGAATTAATTAATTTTTCCATTACTTTACAAAGAACTATCTTTTAAAATGTGAAAATTATAAAGTTTTTTCAAAATCACTCTTATTTTTGTTTTTGGCACTTAGCACCTTTGATATTTCAACTCTTTAATTAGACTGCATAGCATAATACATGCACCACCTAGCGTTAAAAATAAAAGCATTTGCAAGTGAATTTTTGGATAGCTCGTTCTACACATTAAAGACAATGGTACATAGCCCAGTTTGAAAAATAAAACCTATTTCTAAATATTTGGCGCTTAGCCCGTTTTTTATTTCAAGGCTTTAGTTGTCACAGATCCTTCTATCAGAGTAAAAAGTATTAAGAGAATTATCTAAAAACTTTTTGTTTTATTTACAAGTAAGATCGTGTGTTTAAGTTGGACCACCTGTTATTTTTAAGTTTATAATACTTAAATGTGAAAAATAATAAAAAAGGTATCTGGATGTTATCTAACACTTTTGAGAATATATTTTATAAAAGATAACTACAAAGCTTATGGAGAAAAGCTTATTTAATAAAAGGTAGGTAATATGATATCGTTAACACATATATGTCTCTTTCAATCAGGATTGTAATAAAACCGATAACTCGATGTTTCGTCTTATTTATTTTCTGAGTGATCAAGTATCAAATGACTATTATAATTGTTATTTGGAAATCAACGTGCTTCTTAATGCGTCAAAACAAACTAGATATTGACTTTTTCGAGCGATGAAAACAATTTTAACAGACAGTTTAACAGAATGATAATAGGCAATTATTAGGAAAAAATACTTTAAAAAGTGCATGTTATTGTTTTTCAAAATCTTTCACTATAAATTGTATTCATTATTTTATTTAAAATAATATAAAAGGAGCATGATAACAAAAATATATATAATTACTTAACACCTAATATGTTTTATTAGTTTATTTTTAATGTGTAATTTGCCTTCCATTAAAACAAACATAAAAACCTTTGATAGCGAGCTATATTACAATGGACTAATATTTGAAATTTTAAATAGTTATTTTAAAATAAAATATTTAGTGTGTAATATTTATTTTACATAAAATCATTGTTATTTTTAATAAATTGGATTTAAAGTGCAAAGTAACCAGTTGTTAAAGATGCATGTAGATATTGAAAACTAAAATTAGGCGACTTTCCAACGTTGCAGTTGCAAATTTAGAACATAATGACATTTCATAATCAAGTTTTGCTTTCTGTTGTTGTAGTTAATATTCTATTTTTTAAAGAATTTTTAAAATTTATGGGATTAATGTAATTAAAAATAAGAAAGGGTCAATCTACAACTAATGTTAAGCGTTTTAGTGGTTGTCATCGTTAAAAATTCAGCAATGGAGCCAAACGTGTGATGTCAGTTTTGGTTTATATGCAGTTCAAGTCTCAATAACGAAGAACTTACGCCTTATGGCTATATATAAAGTTTCTCAAAACACTGACTATTATCCTGCTTTGTGCTATTTAGGTTGTCAGAGAATGATGCCTAATATTTTTCGTGAAATTTAATAACTAATCAGGTAATTTATGTAAATATTCTTCGCCAAATTGAATCTAGATACCCCTTTTTATCAGCTGTTTGACCGAATTGCAACAGTGTGCCTCTTAATTTAAATTTCCAATAACAATGCAAAATAAGCCATATAAAGCTTTGTTTATTGTTTTTTTATTAGTAGTCATTGTTTGTTTTTAGCAATAATTTTACGAGTTTCTGTGTTGAGATTAAAATAACCCTGTACCGACTGTCCACGAATAATGGTCACACTTTTTTTTTAAATGTGTTCTTGATAAAAATTAACAACAAAACCATTACAAAACATAATTTTCTTTAAGAAAAAACGACCTTTATTTTTCAATAAAATAAAATATTTTGAAAATTTATAGATAATATATAGAATCAAAAAATAGGGTTGGTTATTATTAAAAATAATATTACATAATTTTATTAAACTTAATAATTTGGCTTAAACGCCTTAAGCACATTTGTTAAGAGCTAAAAAATTGTGTTGTGTATTAATTTGGGGAGAAGCAGGGGCTTCAAAAGCAAAGTATGAGAGTTTTTAGACTATTTTATCACAAAAAATTTAAAACAATTAATTAAAAAAATAGTTCTATAAAACTTATTGATACCCCTGTAAAATAAATTACAATCAAAATGCTTTTTTAAATAAATTTACCAAATACCCCTTGGGTGGAATAATAAAGGTAGTGGCACTTTTTCTAAAAATTATTTTTAATTAAAGTTTTATTTTTGTTAACCCCATATGTGGACACTCTGTATATACTTAAATATATTCCTAAAAATTTTAAAAAAGGTAACAAAGTTGAACAAATATCTAGGAACTTTTGTTTATAAAAATAAAATTAATAATAAACTAAAAATACATATTTTGTTTGATATATTATTTGTAATTAAATTTATTTTCTAATTAAATTTAATTTATTTAAAATAAAAAGGTATGACCATAATTTACGAAGTTTACGTAAGCCGTTACTAACTAGCTAAATTAATTAGCATTTTTAAATAAAATACATGTACAGGGTGGGCCAAATTCGACGCTTTAAATAGGAAACTCATGTTCCTGTATGTTTTACACAAAAACTGACCTACCTTTGCGCGGCTTAAATTTCAAGCCAAACTTACTGGTGAAAACCGCAACTCGCTATCTTGCGTCGTTTACAGGGTGTTTTTCAATTTCTGGCATTTTCTTTATTCCTTCATAACTTTTTATTTATAAAGATTTTTGGTTTTGTAAAAACATTTTCACAGCAACTTTTTCTTGCGATTTCAAATATGTTTTTGTTTTTTTCTAAGATGACGAATTTTTGACTTATTTATTTATTTAAGGAATTTTTAAAAGGAACACCCTGTATATTATTTCAATTTTAAAATGAGCAAAAATTACCGTTTCAAAAATGTATCACACTTTGTATTTATTTTCAGCCGTTTCTGAGATAAATGGCTTTTTATGTTTTTAATTATTCATATTGGGTAGAAAGTAGGCCATGAAAGGAGCAAACATGTGTATTACTTTAAAAATCCCAACTTAACTTATGTATTTTATAAACTTTAAAAGCTATATATGTTTATCCAATAAAAAATATTTTTGTCAAATTTAAAACCATTAAAACAACCAATATACTTTATATAATAAATGCTCCTAATTTATCTGTTATATTTTATTTACTGCTATACCGCAAAATTACTAACCTTTTTATAAATAATTTAATAATTTAAAGAAGAGTTAATTATTTTAATAATGTTTTGCCCTAAGACATTTTGAGCATGTTTAAATATCAGCGTCAATTAGTAGTTCCGGAATTTTTAATAGATACAACAGTTACACCTGGGCACGAGAGAATCCAAATGTAACTGTAGAAGTGGTTAATCAAGGACGATATAGTTTTAACGTGTGGGTGGGAATTTTTAGAGGCAGGTTGGTTGGCCCTTACATCTATGATGGTATTTTGAATTCACAGCGCTATCTACCTGGAAATCCTAGAACAATTTATTGAACCATTGATAGATAGTTTGCCATTGGCTGAAAGGGCGTTACCATTTTTTCAACAAGATGGTGCACCGCCACATAATTCCAGAATTGTTACAAATTTTTGGATCAAGAATTTGGCGACAACTGGATGGGCAATCAAGGTCCAGTCCATTGGCCAGCCAGGTCACCAGACCTGACCACGATGGATTTTTTTATGGGGATAAGGAATTAAACATTTCGCCAGAACCATAATTCGAAACAGGAACTGGAAGCAGCTTTACTCGAAGCATTTAATTCCCTCTCCAATATTGAAATAATAAATGCAGCAAGCCAGAGCACACGGTTCAGATGTCAGATGTGCGTACGTGAAAACGGCAGGCAATTTAAACATTTATTATAATTAAGTAAATTAGTAGGTTTGTTTAAAAAAATGTTTTTAATAAACATGTTTCCTTCTTTCGTGGCCTACATTCTACCCAATATAAATAATTAAAAACATAAAAAGCCATTTATCTCAGAAACGGCTGAAAATAAATACAAAGTGTGATACATTTTTGAAACGGTAATTTTTTGCTCATTTTAAAATTGAAATAATATACAGGGTGCCTTATTTAAAAATTCCAAAAATAAATAAATAAGTCAAGAATTCGTCATCTTAGAAAAAAACAAAAGCATATTTGAAATCGCAAAAAAGTTGCTGTGAAAATGTTTTTACAGAACTAAAAAATCTTTATAAATAAAAAGTTATGAAGGAATATAGAAAATACCAGAAATTGAAAAACACCCTGTAGTAGTAAGTTTGGCTTGAAATTTGAGCCTCGCAAACGGGGTCAGATTTTGTATAAAACATACAGGAACCTGAGTTTCCTATTAAAAGCGTCGAATTTGGCCCACCCTGTACAGTTTAAGTTTGTTTTGTACAGAAAAAATTATTTACATATTTCAAAAGCTATGGAATTTAAAATGATACATGGATGATGGATAAAGATCAGCCCTTTTTCGCTCATGATAGTTACATAAATTAAAATTTCGGCCAGTAATACAATAACAAAACAAGCGCTATTAGTCACCCATGCTGGTATTCGTGTTAGACTATTTCTTTTCCACGCATTGCCCATATGTATAATTGACTGGCTGATTCTGTGTAGCTTGTTAATAAGGGGGAACTACCTGGCAAGAAATGTAGTATTAAAAATTTTAAAGAGCAAAATACTCCTTATATACGCCCCTGATTTATTATACAGCGTATCTACTTAAGTTTGCACCATATGGGAAAAATTTTTATTATTGATTTAACGAAAAAAGTTATTCTTTATAAAAGTTCTGCAATGTCCAAACCCATAATGCAATCATTAGATATTAATTATTTGCGGTGGTATACGAGGTATGTCGAAAAATGTGAATTTTGCTCAAGGAGAAAGTAACTTTATTTTTAACAATATCCATTTTTTTATAAGTAAAAGTACTTAGAATTAAAAATAACTTACAAATATGCAATTTTAACTATTTACTAAAAAAATGAACTTTATTTCTCATCATTGGGAATTTGTTTGTATTATTGATTTTACGAAAAAAGTTATTCACTATAAAAGTTTCTGCATGGCCTAAAACCTAAAATGCAATCATTAGAAATTAATTTTTTGCAGTGGTATACGAGGTATGTCAAAAATGTGATTTTGCTTAAAAGAAAAACACCTTTATTTTTATTTTTAAACATTCCCATGGTGTGAACTAAACTTAATTATTTTTAAGAATTAGTCAAGTTTGCATATTTGTAAGTAATTTTAATTCCAAACAACTTTTTGTATAAAAATATTGATATTGTTAAGAATAAAGGTACTTTTCCCTTGAGCAAATTTTACATTTTATGACATACCTCGTGTACCACCGCCAGAAATTAATATCTGTTGATTGATTTTAGGTTCTAGATCATGCAGAACTTTTATAAAGAATAACTTTTTTCGTAAAATCAATATTAAAAAGTTTTCTCATATGGTGCGAACTTAAGTAGACACGCTGTATGTATAATAAAGGCATTAATAATGTTAGGCATTGGTCCTTCGTGGGATGTCAAGAAAGATAAAAAAAATAAAAACAAAATATGTATTCTCATGTATTTTTCGACGCTTAATCGGATCCCAAGCTCAGAAATGGCCCTATTCACGTGTCTACAAATGAATATTTTTATAATATAAAATTATTTTTATATTATATATAAAGGAATTTGTAGAGCATCACCTTGTATATAAATTAAATCTATTTAAATTCTTTCGTGCTATCTGTTATAATTGTAGAAATAAAACTGATAAAACTAAAACGTTATTAAAAGACAAATTTTAATGACTGTTTGAATTGTTTACATAAAATGGAAAAAAAACTAAAGCTTAAATTATGTTCATTAAAAGTTACGATATCTAAAACGTCCTTTAAAAAACAACAGACAAAAATATTGCTACTCATTAGAAAATTTAAAATATAATAAATAATTGGTAAATTACGTGCACTTCTTAAATATCCTCTTCCCTATTTTTAATGGAGTAAAATAATATAAAAATAAACTTTTGAATATAAAACTGTTGCATAAACACTTTATTTGAGGGTGAAATTGACAGATTAAAATTTCAAAATGGCGGCTAGGCGCGATCTTGGAAAAAAAGTTAAAAGAGAAAACATTATTTTAAAGGATCTTATAAGTACTTTTTATGCCCAGAATACAAAGTTACTATCTTTACCTACTACAAAATGGCGAAACGAAAAATTACCCAAATAATTAATTTGAATGGTCGTATTTCGAAACTAATAAAATTAGATGTGCGTAATATGGTATTTTCTTAAAGCTATTTTAAAGAGCTTCTTAAAATTTATAGAAAATACAGGGTGCTTAATTAAAAAATATATATTTCTTCTTCTTCCCTGTATATTATTATAAGTATCACCATTAAAAATATATTTAAAATGGCTTTAAGAAAATGCCACATTTAGTACATTTAACATTATTAGTTTTGGAAATATGACCATCCAAATCAGGTGTTTAGGTAATTTTTAAAGTACTGCCTTTTTCAGTAAGTAAAAATGTTGACTTTATAATCTAGGATTGTGAAGTCCTCGTGAGGAGCTTTAATAGGATGTGCCTTTACAACCGCTTTTCCATTTAATTTTTTCCATGATGCCGCCTAGCAGCCATCTCGAAATTTTCATCTGTAAATTGAACTCCAAAATTTAGTAATAATGCATAAATTAGAGAGGAAGACCATAAAAATTTGCCTGTATATTTATGCTAAAAGGTATACAGCGTGTAAAAACCTAATCTTAAAATGTGTTTCTGCCTAGAAAATCGTTTATCTATTTGTTAAAAGCCAGCAACAAATTAAAAACTCAATCTTAGATTTTTCTGCCTTAAAAATCATTTATCTAACTGTAAAGACCCAGCCACAAGATAAAAAGGGCCTGTATGGAGATTAAGGTAATTGTAAAAGATACGAGGTTGGTTAAATTAGAACAAGTTCAGAATATGGGTAAATTGGTACGCGGCTGCAGTAACCTAATGTGATTGTGAAATCACATTCAAAAAATTAAAACAAATAATCGAAAAATAGTGCAAGTTTTTTGCCACCCAACAATAACAGAGTCTAGGTCATATTATTTTATTTAGGGTCAACAACGTGCTAAGTCACCAAAATACCGAGTTTAACTTGTATCATAGAGCAAGGAAATTATAAGAGTTATCATGAAATAGCCGATTTAAAAACAGATCATGCGAAAACTCCCAATATAATTTTATTCGTTTCTCGTTGAAATACCGCCAGTTAGTCTTTTCAGTAAGCTTACCTTGACCGCTGATGTTATACGAGGCGAGGCTTGGACCGACGCATTTAAAGTGTAAACTGGCAAAATGACAAGCCTGCCGCCAGCCTGCCGCAAAAGCGGTACGAAAATTTTAGCATGCCATGGTTTCTCTTATCCGTAGTATGTTACTTTATGCTTGTATATATAAAGAAATTGTCTTAATAATGAAAGAAAGAAATTAGAAAAATATTAGATAAGAAGTAGGTAGTAAAAGTGAAGTGAGGTAAAAAGTTAAAGTTTTAGTTATAGTACGGGCTACCCCTAGCGGGGGTATGCAGGTATGGTTCCTGTAGTATTATAGTAAAAGAAAAAGATAGTTTTTATGGCCACCGGTCTTATGGTCCAAGAGAAGATAGTTCCATATGGTACATTAGCCCAAGTGACGTAATAGTGGCCTTATGTAATTCAACAATTATACGTCGATAGTATATTTATTATATTTTTCCTTCACAGACTTATGAAGTTTTCCAAAATTGTCACTATTTTTAAGAATAGTGTAACACGTTGAACCAGCAATAAATTTTCGGAGTATGGTGGGCGTTAGCCGAAGACAACAACCATCAAGAGTCCGAAAATTGCTTTTCCTACGAGTTGCATATACTATTTTTTTCGATTAGATTGATCCTGAATGTTTTGTTTTAGATAGCAAAAATAATATTTTTTGTTTATCAAATATTAACATCATAATTATTTATTCTCACTATGATACCATACTAAGTATAACAGTTTTTATTGTTGATTGACTTTAACAAAAGAGTTAAGTGAAAATATTTCCTGTATAGGCCGAGAATATTTTTCCGGCCGCTCAAGTAAACCTTTCTTAGCAACGCCTTTTAGTTACAGAAATTATGCATTTTAAAGTTAATAAAACGTATTGGAATAAAAAAATTGCCTTCTGATCAAAGAAAAATCTTGTAAATATGTCAAATTTGTACCCTTTAAAAAAATAAAGGAGTATCCGTTTTTCGTGTTCCTCACCTATGCTTGTGATGGTGTATGAGATTGATGATTTTTATTTCAGTACACGCCAATTTTTTTCTTTAATAAAATTTAAAAAAAAAAACAAAAGTAAATCCAGAAAATTTAAAATAGGTAACAAAAACTAAATATAGACGTATCGTCTGCCACCGTTGTCAAGATAAAATTAAATGAAAAGTAAAATTTTAAAAAACAACTATTATTTAGGTTTTAAAAATTAATAATTTTAGCTTTATATTTAGTACATTCTTAAAAATCGTTTGACATTAAACGTCAATTTTTTTCTTGTGTCATAGTGACATATAACTAGTTGCTGGTGTATTTATTATTTAAACTTTAAAAAATAGTTTTGGTACATTTTGTATTATTTAAAAATATATATTTTAGTAACTAGTATACATACTTATTTAAAAATATAGGGCTTGCCATAATACAAAGTGTGTCAAAAATTTTAAAGTTATTTTCTAACATAAAATATGGCCTTGACCTATTTTTTTACTCAACGCTATGGCGATACTATTGGGCCAAGTGAATAAAGCTGGGCAAATGCTATTACTTAAAATAATAAAAATAATAATATATATATATATATATATATATATATATATATATATATATATATATATATATATATATATATAATTGCATAAGCAGAATAAGGAAAATTTTATACTATTAGCATTTGCTTAACTTTATTCACCTGGCCCATTGTTTAAATACTATCTTTATTATAAAAATCGTTTTTATGGAGGGTTTTTGTATTATAAAAAGATTGTAATTACCGTGACTAAAATAAATACCATTAAATTATTGAATCCGCTGAACCAATACAGAACATATCTTCAATGGTGTATCTGGTTTTAAATTTAGGGTTCTTCAATTACACGAGATCTCAAAAAGCCATTTTCCTAATTTTTATGTATTTATTATAAGCCTACAAATTAATATAATAACCGACAATTGCACACTAATTACATATAAGCCACTTAAATAAATTTGAGGGTAACAACAACGGAGGTGAAAATAGGCGTTGCAATTATTTTAACCGATAATTTCAACATGTGTGAGTGGTTTTGTGACAGGATGTGGATTTATATTACTAACCATATAATTCCGGTTATTCAAAACACAGATGTATTATCAGTTTACAGAATGATTTAGAATATAAACGTCAAAATTGTAATAAAACTATAATTTGTGCAAATTAAACTGGGCAAAAAAAACCTTTTTCTTTCAACGGTACTGTAAAAATATTGTTCATGACGACAAAAAAAAATATCCTAAAATTTTTAGACCTTAATATTAATATTAAGAGGTGCATTAGTAAAATTATTAATTTTTTGTCAATTGTTACATTTTTATACAAAATTTCGGAATTAGTCACTCTTGAACCTTTGGCCAATTTATATTCCTAAAGGAAATTAAAGTCTTTACAAAAAGGCTTTTTTAACTGACATATTTATATATATATATATATATATATATATATATATATATATATATATATATATATATATATATATATATTTGAAAAATTTGTTTTCTGAACCCTTGAACTATATTCTTAGTGTAAATTCTTGGGATTTTGGTCCAAATTAAAAATTAAAAGATGTCTTTAGATTTTCATTTTATTAATTTTACAGACGTTTCGGCACTTGGCCTTCATCAGTGTATTTATCTAAAAACTAATATGACAACAGTTACGTATTACATTATTTAATATTGTTGGTTTTTTTTTTATCTTAAATTTACATTTACAATACAAATATGGTTTTATTGGCTTACCTTGAAAGGAAATTAGTCCAAATTACATATGTGACACTTTAAAAACAATAACCTATACACGTAACACAGAAATACAAACATTTTAAAATATTAGACGTGCACAGTTAAAACTTCTTATTAATACTGATAGGCAAGAAGTTTCTTTGGTATTTAGGTAGAAAGATAAGATTTCAAAAAGAGTTTTTATTATTATTATTATATGCGAAAATATATATATTTTTTCCCTTTTTTGGTGTTTCTTGTTTTATATAAGAAAAACAGGAAACGATGCAAAACATTTTTATTTATTAAAGATTTTTAATTAATGACATTGTAGTAACACTGGCTTAATTTTTTATATCTGTTTTATCATTTATGGAGTGTGTGTGTTTTTTTATATAAAGCATTTCTAAAAATTCCCTTTTCTTGTGATTGAGTTCTGTTTTTAAAATTTTAGTATCGTTATAATTAAAGGTATGCTTTTTTTCACATTCATGTTTCGTTAATGCCGTTTTGTTTTTCTTGTCGTATTTATGATCATTTAACCGGTTTTTAAAATATTGTATAGTTTGGCCGATATAAATACCAGGGCAATTGTTACACGGTATTTGGTATATAGTGTGTGTCTTTTGATGTTTAGGAGTTTTGGTTTTAAGTGTGCTAAAAAACTTTTTTGAAGAACGTTGTGACTTTTTTGGCAAATGTCAATATTGTGTTTTTTTTTTGTAGATTGCAAGTTTTCTGATAAGCCTTGAACGTATGGGATCGATAAGTAGTGATTTGATTTTTCACGCGCTACATTGTGGTTGGAGATATTTGCTAATTCTAACCTATTTTTGAAAATTATATTTATTAGTTTGCCTGGGTAGCTATTTTTAATAAGAATATCTTTAGCTTTTTAATAACTTTAGCTTGGTGTTCCCGACTGCTAAGTTTTATGGCTCTATCGGCCAAACCAATAATTACCGACTTTTTTTTGGACATTGGGTGTTGTGAAAAATAATTGATGTACCTGCCAGACCAGGTTTTTTTGTGTACCATTCTGTTTTAATAGTATTTTTGTCGTTGTGTAATGTTAAATCTAAAAAGTTTATTGTACTATTATTTTCTAATTCTATGGTAAATTTAAGTTTTTCATGAAAGGAGTTAAAACAATTTAGAATATAATCCGATTTATTCTTTGGAATTACTGTTAGGCAGTCATCAACATATCTAAAGAAAAAAGGAACTTGAAAATCCAATTCCGCGATAACTTTACTTTCAAGCTCTTCTAAGACCATTTGAGCTATGACGCTAGATATATATATATATATATATATATATATATATATATATATATATATATATATATATAAAACAAATAATTATTTTAAAGGAAAATTGTATGGTCTACAAAAAGGTTCCTCAACATTTTTCGATAAATTTATTCCTTTCAAAGTTATTCAATGTTAAAATTAAAACGAAAATTTATTTTAACATTTAATTACTTTGAATATATTATTATTTATAGTGATTTAAGAAAATACTAAATCCAAGTAACAAAATTAAAAAATAATAATAGTGTTTAAGGTTCGATTACAAGCCAACCACTCAAATTAAGGAAATTTACTAAAAAGCCTTTTGTAGAGAATATATCTTCCTCCAAGAATATATTTTGGTCGAAGATCCAAAATTGACTGATTTCGAGATTTTGTATAGAAAATGCAACAATTGTTGAAAAATTTATAATTTTAATGATACACCTCTTAATGTTAGTATTAAGGGCTGAAAATATCAGGATATTTTTTTCTCGTCGTCATGAATAAATATTGGCCCAGTCTAGTGCAAATATCTAATAAGTAAGAAAACAAATTATGATGCGACTAAATTAATAAATAAGGCGTTATTTAGATAAAGTGTATATCATACGTAACATAGAAATGATAATGTAATTTTGATGATTTTCAAAATATAATGATGGTAAACTATTTAAGTACACGCCAAAAATCATATTTAAAGTACAAAAAACAAAAAATAAAACAAGTTAAAAGATAACTAAAAAACGACGTTTCGGTGGCAAGTCTGCCACCGTTGTCAAGAAAAATTGAATAAAAATATTAAAATTTAAAATTAACTATTATTAGGGTCTTAAATTTTAAAATTTTTATCTTTTATTAGGATATTTTTGGTTATAGTGTCACACACTCTCATAAGCATTTTTACCAGTAAAACTTTACCCTTCCCTACAGCCTTTATTTTAAATCCTACAAAAAAGTGATAAATAAAAAAAAATCCAATAGCAATACAGTAGTTATATTTATTTTTTAACTTATACTGGGTGATTTCCAAAAAACATATATTTTTATACATGACTATAGCTGTTACGTCCTCTAGCGTAAGGTAGTTGTTGCGTTAGGAACTTAAAAATAATTTCTAGCGTTTTCTTATATTCGATTTTCTTAAGAAGATTATTTTCCTTATGCCCTGAGACTATTGCTTCTTGAGATATGCTACTATGCACCTTTAATGAAATACCCTGTATTTGCTGGTGTTATTTTGTTTTCACGACTTTCTTCGCAACTGGGTTGCCACGTGCTATTTACGGATCGCGTTTCACAACTTTACTCTTTGAAGTGGCGTTACGATTTCTTAGGCACATCCCTAATTGCCAATTAATACATTTTCGTTCCATCACGCTCATTTTCAGTTATAAATTTAGGTTTGATATTAATTGCGTGAAAGAAAGGGTACGGTTAATATATTTTTGTTACTTAAAGTAGGGCAGTTTAGCTTTTTGCTTAATTCATACAAGGTGGAATAAGTCTCTTGAGTTTCTAGGTGAGTGAGAGGTGAGTCCCAGATCGTTGCTCTTGATATATCCAAAGCTTTTGACCAGGTCTGGCATGCCGCACTTCTTAATAAACTTCCCTCCTATAGTCTTTCAACTAAACTCTGTACTTGGCTCTCTAGTTGTCTATCTGATCGTCGTATATCAGTTATTGTGGACGGCCATTCTTCAAGCTTTCACAAAGTAAATGCTGGAGTCCCTCAGGGCTTCTTCACATCAACGACCTTCTCTCGTCCACAACTAATTCTATTCATAGTTTCGCCGACGATAGTATCCTTCACTCCAGTTTTCAGGTTCCTAAACCCATCACTAAACCTGACTTGGAAAACAAACGCAGAGCGATGCAGATATCTCTTTCGCAGGATCTTAATTTAATATTGGATTGGGGCGCTAAAAATCTCGTCCATTTCAATGCATCCAAAACACAATCATGTTCCTTGTCGCGAAAAGAGTCAACAAATACTCATCCTCTACTTATGAGCGGCCAAGTTTTACAGAGCAAAGGCACCTTCAATCTTGTGGGCGTCACATTTGAAAGTAACCTTAACTGGCATAAACACATTGTATCTATAGCCACGGCACCTTCAAAAAGCTTGGATTTCTTTTTCGAGCCAAAAGTATTTTTCCCCTTACCCTATACACTTTATATGTGTCCCCAATCCGACCTCCCTTGGAATATTGTTCTCATATCTGGGGCATGGCCTCCCCCACAACCCTAAGCATTATTGATTCTATTCAAAGAAGAGCTATTCGTCTCATTAATGATCCTTTACTTACAGAAAGGCTTTCCTCTCTTGCCCATCGTCGGGCTGTAGGGGATTTATCGCTTTTTATAGGTACTTCCATGGCTTCTGCTCTGAAGAATTGTCCAGTATAGTTCCTCCACTCACGGTTCCCAACAGAGAAACTCGTGGTTCCGCGCGTATGCATCCCTATACTGTCCAACTGGACAGGCCCCGAACTTCCCACTTTGTGCGTTCTTTTATCCCTAGAGTTTCTAGATTGTGGAACCTGCTGCCCGCGCAGGTCTTTCCCTTCCCCCAAATCTTTAAGTATTTAAGTCCCGTGTCAACAAATCATACAAGGTGGCCCAATGGGCCAAGAAAGCCCAGTAATGATTGATATTGATATTATTTAGGGAGATCTAAAGAAAAGTTTAATATAATTAAAAGAGTAGAAATTAAGAATAAAGAATCAAATTTTATAGTAAGAGAGCTAGTCCTTCAAGAAACGTTGGGCCTGTAAGGCTAGAAATTTGTATAGTAATTTTTCATAGCATGCTTAGTACGACAATCATCACCTGGCAAGCATCAGCCCCTGCACAACATCAAAAGTGTAGCTGAAGCTGTAGGCTTAAATTTTTATAGGATTTACTTTATTCATAGTAAGGTTAAAAAAAAATAGCACAACTGAAAGGTGTGGCTGATTTGGATGTCCATATTTCCAAAACTAATTAAGTTAGATGTAACTAATGTGGTATTTTTTTAAATCTTTTTCGAAGGTTTTTTGATTGGTAATATAATATACAGGGTGTCTCATTAAAAAGAAAAAATCACATTGTATATTTTCACCAGTATCACCGTTAAGAAGATCTTTAAAAGAGCTTTAAAAAAACACCACATTAGGTACCTCCAACTTTATTACTTTTGGCCTGGCAGGTACTTGTGCTCTTTGAAAACCCCAGTCATTTTTTTCAAACCTTACCCTATAATTGACCAAAATCCTAGGAAAATTTTGAGCTTACAGCACCAAGTTTTTTGTTTTAACTATATTTTTAAACTTTCAAAAATATACAGGGCGGTGATGTGCAGGGCTGATGCTTGCCAGGTAATGATTATCGTACTAAGCATGCTATGAGGCGCGCTTGTGGCTGCTCCGGTTGTCTCGGCAAGAGTCGATCTCCGGAGTTAAGCAGTGAAGTACGCGCCCATAACTTGGATGGGTGACCGGCGGGTTTTGGGCAACGGCACGCGGTGTTCTGCTCGGGGGTGAACAAACGGACCGAGCAACAACCATCCAAGTTATGGAATGAATGGTTTGTGAATGGGAAGGAGTAGGGGTCAAGGTACAATAAGCCTTTAGGCTGCAGTGCACCACCTAGGGGGGCGGTCGTCGGGCCTGGGTGGGATGACCCCGAAAGGGCGAAAAAAAACATGCTATGACTCATCACTGTACAAATTTCTAGCCTTACAGGTCCAACGTTACTCGAAGGGTTCACTAGCTCTGGGACTAGCTTATATAATTGAGTATCCAGATCAAAAATGGCGCAAAATATTACCCATATTTACAAAAATTATCCAATTTTTGGTTTGTGTCTCGGCTAGAAGCAAGCACTTTAAAAAAAAGGTATTAATTTCAAAAAAATATTAAGCATCATTTTCTAAAAAGCCAACTAAAACAAAGATTGGTTACCAGTTAGCGTTCCGTGTAATTTTATACAGTGACCGGTAAAATGTTCGCAAATGACTGACGATCGCGTCTGCAAGTCCGATAACCCAAAAATTTATTTTGACATACATATATGACATATCATGTGAACAGCGGTATGGCTGTTTTTGAAAAAACGATGTTGAAATTGCGATAAGTGGTGTTACAATTTTTTGTACATTGTGTACCATTTTATTCACCAAACTAGATTTATTTAACTAAACTTTATTTGTTTAAGTAAAAATAAAACATATTTTGTTTGTTTTATTGACAACTAGAGCAAACAATATAAAAAATAGGTTTTTGCCAGTACACCCGGTGTTAATTGTTTATTTCTAAAAATACTAATATTTTACCAAACCAAAAACGTTAAAATATTTAAAAATGGTAAAATTTATTGATCCTTACCACGTTTTACTCATAACTGAACACGAGAAGTTACATTTTATGCATAAACTTAAAAATTACCCCTTAATTTATTGATCTATTTTAATGTAACTGACATTTAAGATTTTATTAGTTCAGCAAGAAAAATAAACAGTTTTTTTTTTTCATTTTACAAAAATATAGGTAATTTTAATCATAACCCATAAGCAAATTTTCACAAAAAAACAAACAAACAAACTGTATGTAGCATAATATTGTCACTTAGAACAATTAGCACTTCCACATTTATGTTAAAACGTATATAAATCAATTATTACTTCTCTCTTCTGGATACCAAAAGCACGATTTTAATCAGAAAAATCCGAAACAAATATTTTAATAGCACAGAATAAAAGTAGTGAATTTCCACTTAGTTTCTAGTTAAATATACAACTTTTAAAACCTCCGTAACAAAGCTAAAAGTACATCACATTGTACCTACGTTAATAGCACAAATTTATGTAAACGCTTAACTAAATTTTAGTTTAAATTTACTTTGGAATGTAAAAATCTGAAGAATTTTTATGCCACTTAATATTTATTTGAAATATTTTTGTGGTACGTCACTTTATAATCAATGTAGTTTTCTATTTATTTAATAAAACCACAATTTTCTAATAAAATGAAATACTTAAAAATGCGTATACCGTATCTTAGAAATTTTGACCCAAATTGTTTAATTAATAGTTAAAATTAATAATTATACTTTTATATTGGGTATTCCATTTTTTACACCCTATTCGAACGGGTGTCCAGTATTGTAATCTAGACATGCAGAAGCATGTCAAGCCCAAGAAAGATAAACTTTTTAATAAGAAGCGCTCCCATATTCTAAGTGATAATAGGTGCGTTTTATTGCTGCCATTTCGAAATCGGAATGGTACAAAAATAGCGTTTTCTTGCAAATTCCACCGGTTTCTGCGGCCACCAGTCCTACCGACTATTTTGACCGTAGAGCTGGTGGAATAATGCTTTGGAGTGAGGGAGGAAACTGCTGTTTATACATTAATGATTTTAAAGTTCCTCCTTCTTCTAAAAGAATATTTACAGCACCCAAAATATTTATAATTTAAATTAATTTATATAACGGCATTTATCTTTTCTTTTGGGGCCGTCCGTCGTTGATGCAAACTTAATTTTTTTTTACTTTAAGGTTACGTTGACGCCTTTTTACAATTGACATTTAATTTTTTCCGTCAAACCGTTTTGTTACTAGCAGTTTCTTTCTCAACCCAAAAGAATACGCGCCTAATGGCATGGCACAAATACGGATATTACTATTATACAGGGTGTCCGGCTAGACTTTGACCCAGTTTGACCGCTAATAAGTTGAAAACAAATTCAGTTATCATATTGCAATTTGCATAAAAACCTTTAGATTTTTAAAAAGTTTTATTTTTATTATATCCACGCCGTTTGGTTGTGACATGTAACAAATGGCCGATTTTTCGGTATAGGGTAACTTTTCTATTTGAAATGAACACCATGTATTTTTTTACCATTTTTAAATTTAATATTTTCTCAAAAAAAAATATAACATTAGTTATGGTCAGTGCAAGAAATATTGGATTTAATAATATTTAAAATATTGACGGCGTGGCAATTAAAAGTACATACCTATTATTTGACAATAAAAATTTGCTTTATAGAAGTTTACAGGATAAAAATACGGCATTAGATCTTTAGGATATATACAATATTAACAAAAGAATATAAAACATATTTTTACTTTACTAAAACATATTTTGTGAATAACGTATAGTTTAAAAACCGTTTATTTCGGTAACTTTATCTACAGTCATTCAAAAAAGTCTCCGTACACTATTTAAAAAAATTTATGTATGCTTCTTAATCTATGTTTATTATCAAAAATATTATAATTTAAATTCGGCAGCCTCTTTAGGAGTTATAAAAACAAAACTGAAGTCTTTTATAACACTTTGTTTGAACAATGAAGAATTAAATAGTATTATAAAAAAAACATAACGTCAAAAAGTCTCCATACAGTAGTATTTTTCATTATAAAATTGTTTAATACTTCAGGTCTAATACTTTGTACAGTTACCATTTACTTTAATAATTGCATTAATCCTTGTTGGAACACTGAATACAAGCTTTCTTGTAGCTTCTGGCGGAATTTTCTCCAACTCTTGTCTTATTTTGTTTTTGAGATCGTTCTTATTTCTAACTTGGTGTTTTCACACGCGACGCTTTAATTCCTCCCACAGGTGTTCTATTGGGTTAACGTGGGTGATTGGGGTGGTGTGTGAAGTTGCTGGCGTACATTGTGGCTCATCTATTCACGTACAAGCCTTGCAGTATGCTTGGGATCGTTATCTTGTTGGAATAAATAACGACCCTCAAGACCAAGCTTTTAACACTTAGGTTTAGATTATTTCTTATAATATTTAAGTAGGCATGTTGGTCCATAATACCATCAATAGAGACCAAATTGCCTGTCCCACTGGCTGACATACACCCCCATAGTAAGACATTACCTGTGCTTCACTGTTAGAACATTTTGAATTTTTAAGGCTGTTTCTAGTGATTAAACATCGGCCATTTTGCTTTTGTGGTAAAGCAATGTCACAATAAAATGGCGAGGATATAAAGACATTTTGCAAAAAACGCACTTTGATAACTTCATTTGTTTAAAAGTTATTCGTAATCAAAATGGGTCAAAATATAGTGGGACACCCTGTATTTTTATTTTTTTAATACGGTAAATTTATAACTTGACAACCAGTTTATAATTGGAAAGTTTAAAAACTACTTAGAGACTTAAAGTTATGATTAAAAAAATCCTAAATAACATGGAAAAAAATGACAATTGTTTACATTTTTTCTGTTTTTAATTAAATTAGTTTTTAACTTTCTTATAGATTGCTTGTAGACATTTTTTTATTCCAAACCTTATGTTATAAAAACCTTAACAATTTATTTTTTAAATAAAAATAATAAGAAAATAATCTTATAATTTTATAAAAAAATATTTCCATTAACTGTACAAAAACGTATTTCTTCCCACAAAATAACAATTAATTTTTTTAAATTAAGTTAAAAAGTTTAAGTTCCTAAATTTAAAATTTATTTTTTCCGCATGTTCCTAATTTTTAAATATTTAGTAATCTATGTATTTATAAGCATCTATAAGCACTTTATAGTACGATTTTTTTATAAGTATTTTGTTGGTTTTAAAAAGGCGCTTTTTATTCTCATTATTTTCCATGACATCGCACACGTATATAGTTGCCTAATTCGAACCACACTTAAAATCTTTTTAAATTTTATAACCACAAAGTTTATTATATAAATAATCGATGATGAGAGCGACATCTCTTTGTCAAATCAACAGCAGACTCTTTCAATATAGATATTGATTTGATTTTAAAAATCAATCTTTTATTTTTATTGATAATATGTGGAAAAATACAATATTTACCCAGATTTCTGCGATTTAAATTATTTCGCACATTAATCGATAATAAGTATAAAATTGTAATAAATATAATTTTTATTTAATGTTACCGTTTTGCGTTTTAAGAATACAAATATTTTAAATTAGGTGATTTGGATAATATTTTGTTATAACACAAAAACGTATTTTCTTTTTAGTTACCAAAATATATGTTATACCTTACCTATACAATGTGTCTTAGGATAGGTGTTACAAGAGGACAAATAAACCAAAAATTTTGGAATTTTTAAACGTCCTTTTGGGAAATTCTGTCGCGTGGTCCAAAACTAATAAATACAAATTTTTACTCGGATAAGTAATATACGGGGCGAGTTATAACTAAAAATATGAAGAGTAACCAAGAGTAAAGAACCTTTATTTTTAAAAATAGGACAAAATTGTATAAACAAATGTTGAAAAGAATTAAATTTTGTATTAAAGTTTAGGGTTAACGAATTAAAGTAAAATAAAAAATATTCCAGGTATTAAGTCATTTTTTTACATTATGCAATAACATTTTCTAAAATACTTGGCTTAGGCAGCAAATTAAAAAATTATATATTTAAAATTACTAAATTTTCTTTTAAATTTTGCTTTTTTTGTCTATTATTTATGATGTAATGCCTAATGTAAAAATTTACACATTTTTTTATTTCCATACTTTAAATTTAAATTTTGACATAAAATTTAATTATTTACAAAATTTACTTATACAATTTTGTCTTATTAAAAAAAAAGTAGCCAGCTCCTGGAAATTTTTTATAGTTTTGGTGAACACCTGCCCTTTATAATACCAACTGGAGCAAAATTTTGTATTTATTTGTTCTGGACCATGAGACCAGTTTTTCTTAAATTTCTAAAGTTTAAAAATGTTGGTCCATAACTCTTGTAACACCTGTTCTAGGACACACTGTATAACACAATTTCATTGGTTGGTAAAATTCTAATTATATGCAAAGCAACCTTTGTTCTAATGTCAAATTTACTAAAGACATTTTTTGCTAATTGTTTAAATTAGGGGTAGTATTGTAAAAAGATATAATCCTGTTTTACTTTAGAAAAATGTATCTCATATGTTTAATAGTTGTAAAAGGAGTTTCAATCCCGCTCCAAAACTTTAATCTCGCAAACCAGCGGGCTAAAAATCATCGATCTCGCGGATCCGCAAGAATGCGAGATTGTTAACAATATATATACTTTTTGTAATAAACCTATTTAACATGCTAATTGCTAAAAAAGTCATAAAGAAACTATGGTCGTAGCAAAAAAGTTTTTATTTGATATACAAAAATACAAAATACTTTAGTTAGTGGTTTACTTAAACTTTGTTTAGTTAGTTTAGTTGTGGTTAACATAGTTTAAAGGTCAATTGTCAACTTTACCTAGTCGCATTGTTTTTGGAAGTATTTTCGGAGAAAAGATAACATATCCAAAGTATCATCTTTTAAGTTTGATCTTAGTTTATTGCAAATATATCCTGCAGCTGAAAACGCACGCTCAGCCTCGACACTTCATGGCATCCCCTACAACCCTCAGCATTTTTGATGCCATTCAAAGAAGGGCTGTTCGTCTTATTAATGATCCTTTACTTACTCAAAGACTTCCTTCTCTTGCCCATCGTCGAGCTGTGGGAGATCTATCGCTCTTCTATAGATACTTTTACGACTTCTGCTTCGACAAATTGTCCAGTATAGTCCCTCCTCTTGCAGTTCCCAACAGAGAAACTCGTGGTGCCGCGCGTATGCATCCCTATACAGTTCAATTGGACAGGCCCCGAACTTCCCATTTCGTTCGTTCTTTTATCCCTAGAGTTTCTAGACTGTGGAACCTGCTGCCAGCAGAGGTCTTTCCTTCCCCCAAATCTTTAGGTTTTTAAGTCCCGTGTTAACAAACTTCCTCTTACCCTGCTTAAGACACCCACGGTAACGTTAGTATTTAGGCTTTCAGCCTTCGTGAATTGTCCAAAGATAAAAAAAAATTGCGGGATCCTGTGTTTGCGGGATTGGATTCCCTAGTTGTAAATTACATACGATTTTATAAAAAAATGTTTTAATTTAAATGTTTATATCCCTTTTAATAATTAAGTTATGAAGTTAATTTAAAAAAAAATGCTAAAGAAATGTAAAGCTATAACTTGTTATTTACTGGTTACAATAGAAAAATTATTTATAGACGTTCTGTATAATATCGACCTGTTGAATGGGATAATTAAATTTGTGTTTATAAAATATTATAAAGGATTAAAGCATTAATTTATTTACACATTCAAAAATTTAAACAGCACATCATACAGTGCAATTATATTTTTTTATCAGAAGCTATAAAACATATTTAATAACAATCTTGATGAAAGGAGTTGCCATTGGACCTAAAAATAAAAATAAACTTCCACTTACCTCGTTTAGGACACCCACGGTTCGTTATTATTTAGGCTTTTAGCCTTCGTGGTTTGTTCAAAGATAAAAAAATAAAAATATAATTAATATGGGTCAAAAAACCAAAAAGTGATTGAGGGTTATAAAAATAAAATAATGATATTTCATGCGAACAGTATAAAGAACATATTGTATTACGGGTTTTTTAGGTTTTAGCCTCTAAAACATCGCTTTATAGTGACCAAAGTAATTATATAATAATATTTTTAAACAATTATTTGCATTGGCATTTTTTGGAAATTCAAATAATGAGACACTATGTTGCAATACGGCCAATCAGCTGATAAAAAATGGGTATCTAGATCAAAAATAAATAGAAATATTTACCATAGTTACAGAAATATACGATTTTGGGTTTGTTTCTCGGCTAGAAGAAAGCACTACTTTGAAACAAGGCATTAAATTTTAGACCAAATATTAGGCACCATTGTGTAAAAACCTAAATAAAACAAAAAGTAGTTACCAGCTAACGTTCCGTATAAGTCGTGGTGCCGCAAGTATGCATCCCTATACGGTCCAACTGGACACACCCCGAACTTTTCACTTTGTCCGTTCTTTTATTTATAGAGTTTCTAGTGAACCTGCTGCCCATGGGGGTCTTTTCTTTCCCCCTCCCCTTAAATCTTCAAGTATTTAAGTCCCGTGTCAACAAACTCCCTCTAACCTAGCTTAAGACATCCACGGTACATTACCACTAGTTATTTATAAAAATATTTAATTTTACAAAAAAAAATCATTTTTCTTTTTATTTTTCAATAATTGTTATTTCTTTTTTCAATTTGTGCTTTACTAAGATATTTATATAACCTAACAAATGCAAGCCCTACACAGAGTCAGCTTATTTGACCCAACTAATCTTAGAATCATTATTATTTAGAAAAATGTGTCATAAAAGATCAGTTTTTACTATAATTCCAGCTGCAAATTTAAATTTTGCTTGAAAATAGAAAGTAAAAAGGCCTTGTTCCATAAAATAAATTTTTATAGAATAATGCAAGGATGATGACGCTTCGCTAAAAACTAGTCAAGGATCTTCACTTTGTTTTGTAAGCTTTTTAAGTTATACATTTTAAATGCGACAATTACACTTGAAATTTTTACTTTTAATGGATTGTTTGTGAAAGTAAAAGTTTTTTTTTACCAATTAAATAAAAAAATTAAATTAAACCTACTTTAAAATTGTTTCCCAAAGAATAAGAAATAAAAAAATTTATAATTATATCCATTTTTTAATTGTTTTTGTAAAATACACACAGAAAAAAATTGTCTTATTTTAAGAAAATACAAGGTTTTAAAAATATGCTTTCTTTAAAAAACGTGTGCTTTAAAACAAAGATTCAATTCTTACTTTAAAATAATAATGGCTCTTAAACTGGGACAAAAATACCTTAATTCATGTCTTTAATTTAAAAGAAATTTTTAAATTAAAATATGCTTAGTATTCTTTGAGAACATAAAAATCAAGAAATGAGAACATAAAGATTTATGATTTAAGCTCTTAAATATCTTAAATATAAGTTTTAAGATTATAAACAACAGAAAATAAATGTTTCTATTAAAATATTTATAAATTTCCTTTAAAATAATAAGTTCTTATTTTAAGAACCAATACCAACATATTTAACCTTTATGTCAAAGAACCTATTTCTTTAATATAGGTATTTACTGAATAATGCTTTTTAGTACGGTATCAACGGTACGATTATATCCTACCGTCAAACAACGAAAGTTTCTTTTTATAAGATACACTTGTTATTCGTGTTATTCAACTTGGACGCGGGACAGCCAGTTTGATAAGTCCTATGAGGTTCGGCCAAACGGATTACTGGAGAAGAGAGGTCTCGGTAAATGACATAATAAGCAGGAATTCCTCTCTTAACTATCAAAAGAACTAGTTCTTCATTCAAGATACGTAAAATCTTAATCAAATTAAATTTTATTTCGGATAAAAACTATGTTAAATTAAATTGAAAGGGCTTCCGGTCGAAATTATTTTATGATACTTTAATCATAAAATAAGTTTTTAACGAAGCTGCCAGACGTAAACTGATCTCTCGGACGCGCGTTTAGAAAAAAATCCACAACCAATGTTGTGTAATGTTGTAAAAAATGTTTAGGGATTGCAAGCATTTTTGGGTAAGTTTAACTTTAAATTTTTTAATTTTCTATATAACCTAAATAAAAAATATATATTAGGGAGGTTATAATTAAAATATTTTTTTAAAGTAGTCTGTTAATTTTTGGTACATTATTGAAAGAGCAGGGTAGCTCTTCATAACATATAAAAAGTTTAAGTTTCCTAAAATATTTATAAAGTATCTTTTTCTAGAGAAATGTCAAATAATATTTTGGAAAGGGTGTGACTATGTGCACGTGAAATTATAGGAAGAAAAAATGAAAGTGGTGTATTTCGTACAAAATTTTAATAAATATTAATAAGCGTAGCAGAGCGCCTTCAGTAAAACCATCTTCAGTGCTACTTGTCATAAACAGGAGTCATAGCCCTGGAGTACATAAGTCGGTCAACAAAAGTTTAAAAGTTTAAAAACAGTAATTCACATTACAAACAAACAGGTTTGTTTAAAACATATCCCTTACAAAGGGGTGATAATTTTAATTTTAAAATTATATTAAAATATTTTTTAATATTTGTTCGTATCACAATTTATATTATTTTTTTAACTAAATTTTTTTTTGGCTTTGTAACTTCCGTATGCGATTATATTTTTACCCATTAAGAATAAGTGGAGAAAACACTGTTTTTTAAAGACTGGTATGCAAGTAAAATTTAGTTTTATAATTGTGTTCGTGACAATGTAGAGGCTATGAATTAGGTTTTTGTGTGTTATGAATACTAGAATTTAAAAACAAAATATTTATGAGCACCGAAATCTATTTCTGGTAGAAAAGTTACAGCTTAAGATAATAAAGATATTTTAATGTGACGATGCACACAAGGTAAATATTTTTCTTTGTTTGGGTACATAGTTTGATAAAAGTTAGAAATAAACTTGCATTACCTTTTCTAATATAGTTCCTTATTGAAAATTGAATGGCAACTGTTTCTAGACCTAATGACTTTCGCACTCATGGCCAACATTGACAAAAAATTAATTTTGATGATTTTTGACATAAAAATTAAAAATACCTATAAAGTGTTACACATTATTTTAAAGGGAAAATAAGGTTCTTTAAAAATTTGCAAAAAACAAAATGGCCGCCATAAGAAAAACGAAAGTGATAATGGTATCTCAAAGCCAAGACGTCGAAATTTTAATCGAAATACAAAAATGCATTGCTTTTAAAAAATTTCCCAATAATGTTTTTACAGATTCCAAAAATTATTTAAAATAAAAAAAAACTACAGCACTTTTTTTAAATACACATTTTTAGTTTTTTTTTTTAATAAGTCAAAAACCAAACAAGATACAGCCGTCATCAAAACGGCATTACTTTAACCATTGAGTGGCCAACAACTTTCCCAATTTAACCATCTTTCTATCTCTTAAAGTTTCCAATATCCCAATACATTCCCTACCAATTTTGGACACACTGTATACTTTATTAATTATAGGTATTTTGCAAAAGCAGACTAGCTCTTCATAAAATATACAAAAGTGTAATTTCTTTAAAATCCCATATTCACATTCTGAAGAAATACCAAATACCTTTTTATTTAAATTCCAATACTTTGTTTTCATAAAATTTAGGACTCTATTATTATAATCACCAAAAAGATAATAATGTGAGTAATAATAATATAGGTGGCGCCTTTTTGTTGACCTTGCAGGGTATAGCGAAAACTAAAGAGATAGCACGAATCTGATTGCACAGTCTAGATTTCGATTTTTAAAACAAATTCAATGGTATAAGTAAACCACGACTAACTTGATCCGTTTTGGAGATACAGAGTGTTTTTCAACTTTTGTCAATTTGGCCAGGCACTTGTAACGCGCTTGATATTAGAAAAAAACCGTTAATAGAAACGTTTTAGGGATTTTTAGGTAAAATTCAGTAGCGAACCAATATTTTTTCAATTGACTTTTATTTTAAAGTAAAATTTAAATTATAACCCAAAAATGGGGTTTTTAATGGAACTCCTTGAACTTTTATCACCAATAGAAAGGTTTTCCCATAAGCCGTAAAAAATATTAAATTTAATAAATTTAATTTGTCATACTTTTAGAAATATTGCAATAGTCAGAAATTTATTAATAGAATGGCATTTTTATTTATATATCTTTATCATTATTAAAAGAAAATTTAAAGACCTTTAAGAATTTACCACATTTAAAATGATTTTCTTTGGCTTTTCTGCAGAATGTAAATATACGATAAATTAAAATATAAAAACAGTTTTCAAATCTTAATGTGTATATCTACTATTTTTAAGATTTATATGGTTATATTTCCGAAACTATAACAGAAAAATATATTAAATGTGGTATTTTGTAAAACCTGTTTAAAATTTTTTATCTTTGCAAAAATATTATTATATACAGAGTGTTTCATCAAAAATCTTGATAATGGCCATATTTTCGAAATATTTAAAAATAGATATACATGTTAAGTGTGGTATACTTTTTAGGAGACCTTCCAACTAGTATCTTTAAAACAAATCAAGTAGGCAATGATTTCCTTTACCATTGAATTTATTTTAAAAATTTAAATCGATATTGCGCAACTAGATTCGTTATATTTCTTTTAGTTTACGCTATATCCTGCCAGGTCAACAAAAAGGCGTACTTTCACTCTGTACCTAAATGAAAATACAGTAAATAATAATGAGAATTTACGCAAAAGATATTAATTTTAATAATATTAAAACACACTAATAGTGATTATATGAGACAAAAGGGATTAATTTGGATTTGGTTTTCATTGCATTTTATTATTTCATTAAAACATTATAATGTCCTATTGCTCTTTTAATACTTGCTAGTAGGTTTAATTATTTGTTTATAAATTAATTTAAATTTTAATATTAAATATCAAATATATTATATTTGTTTAACATAAGTTCAAATTCAATCTATACAGTGTTTTTATTTAATATATTTATGTTAAATTAAATTATAAAAAAAAATTAAAATAATAAAATACAGGGTGATTCGATTTATGTGTTTTCGAATTTACTGCAAATATTTTAACGTATGTCTGAAGTTAAAATATTACTTCCCACCCAAGAAGAAAAAAAAATAAAACTTCAACAATGGCAAACCCAATGTGGTTATTTAACACAAAAAATTAACAACGTAAATAATTTTAAAAAATAAGTTAAAAAAAAGTTTTTTTTAATATTTAATACACCGTAGTTCAAAAACTAAGACGTTTAGGTCATATGTTTTTTTCTTATTTTCTGTTGTAGAATCGCCCCGTAAAGTTTGTCGCTTGAGTTACTGGACACCTTGTACGTATGTAGGTAATTTGATTAAAATTGATGAAAATTTTGATGTCTATTTGTGCCTAAAACGTGAGGATTATCAACTTTAATAAAAAGTACCCCATTTTTTAGGTTTTTGATTGTCTATAAAATGGAATGGAAAATAAATAAATTTTAAGTTTTAGGTAAAGTGCGCTCTGGCGGTATTTAAAAACAGTATTTTTGTCTTATAATTTTAGAATCTGCAAAGCTCGATTTGTGTGCCAAATATCAACTATATTGATTAAAAAATAAATGCAATATGGCAAAAAAACCAAAATAAAAATGGTACTTTGACGACTTGTAACTCGAAAACGAATGACATTTTGAAAAAAAAATTATATGAAGCTCTACTCTTATTTTGTCAAGTAGAAATCACCCCTTAAGTTTTGTGATCGATTTTTGAATCACCCTGTGTAAAGCCATGTCAACGGATGACTTTACAATACAATTACAAATAAACCAAAATTTAAATTTTCAGAAAAGACGTGTTTGACAACTGCCTTTTCTTCTTAAGGAAAAAATACAAGATTTACGTTAAGAAATTTGTTTTATTTTGTGCAGGGGCTCCAAAATCTACAAAAATGTTAAAATGAACCAAGACAAAGCTACCTTAATTTTTATTAATTTATCAAATTATTTAATAAAAAGGTTTTTAAATTAAATAGGAATCCCATATCATAAATTTCACATAACATTACCCAAAATACTTTTTAGTGTTTCTTTCTTAAAATCATGTTTTACACATTTTTACCTAATTTACCTAATTTTAATACAAGGCAATAAAAATTATCAAAGTTTATCAAATATATTTTAATTCAAAAAATGTAAAACCAGCTGAATTACGTGAAGAACTTGTAAAACATGATTAAACCAATATGACACAAAAAGAAATGTGTATTTTATGTAAAATGTCAATTGAAAACTTTTTTTTGTGACATTTTTCTAAATTATTGAAAGTTAAGGCATTCATCTTTTAATCCTTTTTCACATTTTTGTAGTTTTTGGAGCCCCTGAACAAAACAAAACACATTTCTCAACCTTAATCTTGTTTTTTTAAACCCAAAAGCAGTTGCCATACACGACTTTCTTGAACATTTTAATTTTTAGGCCACTTGTCCCATTGTAAAGTCCATTCGTAGACATATTGTATAAACCTGCAGATAGCCTGAAATAAAATTAAGAAAAATACCAATCAGCATTTTAGCAGCAAGGCTACAAGCGATTGCAGAATAAAAATGTTTAAAGAAGAAAACCTAATTAGGGATTAAAAATCAAATTAAAAATATGCTAATTTTATTTTAAAAATTTTGCTCATAAGTAAGGCAAAATTGACAATTATGTTTTCCACTAAAAAAAAATATAGTATTTTATGTAACAAGTGCATTAAGTGATACTTTTTTACGAATGGGAAGTTGGAGTAAGCAAAGAGACAGCTTTATGCACGTGTTACATACTATATTTTTCCACGGCCGTATAAAAATTTCTCAAAATGCCATTTTATACATGTTTTATTTATCTAAACCTATTAATTTTAATTTTTGCAGCACAGCCATTATATTGCAACAAAAAATCATCGCCTTCCTATTTTTAGGAGACAATTTTCGTCTTTATAACTATACATTTATTATTAAATTTTAGAAAATTGTATATATTTACTTTTGTAGAAATAATACTAAAACAGTATAATTTCCTTTTAATTTCTTAGTTGTCCAAATCCAATATTACTATTAATTTTAAATAATTTCTATTTAATTTCTAATAATTGAATAAACTGCCAAATTTTAAAACTGGTGACACATAAATTAAAAGAAATAATAACAAAATCAAAGGTAACTTGACCGTTTGGTTCAGTTGATGTCGCGTCTACTGGTACATTGCATAAATTAATATGTAAGTTTATTGTAGTGGACATTAAAAAAATAACTAATTTAAAGTTTAAAGAAAAAAGCTTTAAAATGTTAAAAAAGTAATTTTTTTCGACACTTTATGTAGTCTACTAGAACTACTTTAGCTTCATGTTAACGATTTAAAAAAACAGTGAGTTTTTAGGTGAGTCCCAGATCGTTGCTCTTGATATATCCAAAGCTTTTGACCAGGTCTGGCATGCCGCACTTCTTAATAAACTTCCCTCCTATGATCTTTTAACTAAACTCTGTACTCGGCTCTCTAGTAATCTATCTGATCGACGTATATCAGTTATTGTGGACGGCCATTCATCAAGCTTTCACCAAGTAAATGCTGAAGTCCCTCAGGGCTCAGTTCTGGCACCAACATTGTTTCTTCTTTACATCAACGACCTTCTCTCGTCCACAACTAATTCCATTCATAGTTTCGCTGTCGATAGTACCCTTCACTCCAGTTTTCAGGTTCCTAAACCTGACTACTGACTAAATCTGACTTGGAAAACAAACGCAGAGCGATGGAGATATCTCTTTCGCATTATCTTAATTTAATATTGAATTGGGGCGACAAAAATCTTGTCCATTTTAATGCATTCAAAACACAATGACGTTCCTTGTCGCGAAAAGAGTCATTAAATACTCATCCTCTACTTATGAGCGGCCAAGTTTTTCAGAGAAAAGACACCTTTAATTGTATCTATAGCCACGGCACCTTCAAAAAGCTTGGATTTCTCTTTCGAGCCAAAAAGTATTTTTCCGCTTCTAATTTATACACTTTGTATGTGTCCCAAATCCGACCTCCCTTGGAGTATTGTTCTCATATCTGGGGCATGGCGTCCCTCACAAGCCTAAGCTTTCTTGATTCTATTCAAAGAAGCGCTATTCGTCTCATTAATGATCCATCACTTACTGAAAGGCTTCCTCTCTTGCCCAGCGTCGGGCTGTGTGGGATTTATCGCTTTTATAGGTACTTCCATGGCTTCTGCTCTGAAGAATTGTCCATTATAGTTCCTCCACTCACGGTTCCCAACAGAGAAACTCGTGGTTCCGCGCGTATGCATACCTATACGGTCCAACTGGACAGATCCCGAACTTCCCACTTTGTTCGTTCTTTTATCCCTAGAGTTTCTAGAATGTGGAACCTGCTCCCCGCGGAGGTCTTTCCTTCCCCCAAATCTTCAAGTATTTAAGTCCCGTGTCAACAAACTCCCTCTTACCTCGCTTAAGACACCCACGGAACGTTAGTATTTAGGCTTTTAGCCTTTGTGGTTTGTCCAAAGATAAAAAAAAAACAACTTTTTTTTTAACGGTCGTGGAAGAAACAAATATAAATATTTATTCCTAGGTATTTCTCTTAATAATCGCATTATTAATCGCACAATATATAAAAAAAACAAGGGGTTAGAAATATTATGTTTTTATTTATTTTTTTAACATGTAAAGATAATTCTTTTGTAAAATACATTTTAAATAGGTTACACTAAAATAAGAGTTTTTATAAATACAATATTTTAAGAGAGAATTAATAGTAATTTTTTTGATATATTTTTAATTCAATGCTGATTATAATATTATAATTCCTTTTAAAATACTTTCATACATAATTATTTAATATGTTTAATATATAATAAATTTATTATTTAGCACTCGATAGAATTTTATGAAAAAAATATTACAGATTATACAGTCGCTTTTTAGAGATAATTTTAGTCATTGTAAAAATCTAAGGCACTCCGCACATGGGTCAGTAAAACCGCGATTTTTACAGCCCTCGACAGCACGTATGCATATTTTAGCAATCCGCCTTCTTTAGTAAACAAATGCAATACAGAACAGTTTTGTATTTTGTTTAACAGTGTGTGATTCATGTTGTGATTGTGTCTAATTGTTACACGGAAAAATAAGTATTACGTTTAGAAGTTTTTGGACCAAATATAGATTTATTTAATATTAGATTTGTGAAGCAAGGTAGAAACCGCAAATAGCAAAAGGAATTAACCTGTCAGGTTAAAAAATATTTTATTTTTTGTCTGTAAAATAATGTTCTTAAAGGGCTCTATATATTATGGCACTTTTTAACCCGGTTGGATAATTTAAAGGGGTAGTTTTGCGCCGTCGTGGTCGGGTTCGGGAAATGTCAGTGCTCTGCGATTAACATATAATTTAATTGGCTGAGAATGTGGTAAAAATTAACCATTAAACGTATGTTTGTTTCTGTACGGTTGTCGCCACTTCAAACACGAATATACGCGTACATACTGTCGAAAGCTTGTCGAATCTCGGTCTCGTCGCTGTTTCAGCGACCCATGTGCGTAGTGCCTAAAGCTCAGTTTATGTAAAAATGTATTCAGATAAAAATTGCTTAAAAACAAGTGACTGCGTTAAAGTAGCATCTCCAATAAATCCGGCCTTTGCTTTGTCCATTGTTGCTAAGCGACTGGTGTCCCCTACGTTGAAGATCCATCTATAAATTAAGAAAAATATACGAATTAGTAATTAGAGATGGTTTTAAAAAGTCAAAATTGTTTTTTATTTTGTATTTAAGGTTCCCTATAATATTGATATGATTATATTACGTCGGGAAAGGTCAGTTTTACCAAATTTTTGGATTATACTAGATTGAATCCGTCAAATTTTATCGGGTTTTAATTGTTATACATACAGGGTGTAACATGAATAATGACTTTTATTCAAAAGTAAAAAAGTTCATATTAACATATGTCCGGAGACGCTTAGTTTTTAAGATACAGGGCGTTAAAGTTTAAAAACGCTTTAACTGATTGGAATGAAATTTGGTACACCTATTAAATGTAATAAATCGCCTGTAATGCCCAACAATGCGGAATTGTTAAGTTGTATTAGCATTTAACTCAGGAACCATAGTAACCCCATATTTTTAATTTACAAATTACACCAAAAAAAGGTTCCTGTTAAAACCGAGAGAAATGCATGCTTTATTTCAATCTTATGGCGTCATTACACAGGACCCATACACAACGGCGTCCGGATATCCTGATATACGACGCCGTTGTGGTTACTTTAAAATTACGGAGTCTTCAAGGAAATGGATAACCCCGGGTCGCATATTTGTAAATGACGGACGCGTCCGCTGTAAGATGTACGCCGAACTAAATTTGTATATAACAGACGAGTCCGCCCTACGCGTCTGCTGTTTACCAGGCATTTTACTGCATTTATATAAATTTTGAATATTTGCAATGGTGTAAAATTTTAACAGTAAGAGAGTTTTTATCTTAAAATTTCTACTGATTTAGGCAAAAAACCCATTTAACTTTTAAACATTACGTATATTTACTTTAATAGGTATGCGCGTATAGCAAAAAAATATAAGTAATAACATAAAGTTTATTAGGTAATAAAAATTTACATATGAGATATTGTTCAAAGTTTAACATTTACATACCTAAAAGTATATTCATTTTTTAAATTTATTTGCGCCTAGTGCAATATTTTGACTAACGCAGAGTTCCAATGCATGTGGTGCTTTTTGCCGTTTTTTGACATCAGCTGGTAACTTTCCCGACTTAACCTTTTTGCTGCCACATGAAACTCTTCTACGTCCTACCGATGTTGGTTGTACAGAAATATATTTTCCCCTGCGGCGACATTTATTGATGTTTCCTTTTACGTTGCTTTTCCTTGCAGTTCCTTTATATTTAAAGGCTGTGTGAAGACCAGACAGAAGAGATGTTTTGGAAGAAGCAAATTTTTAATATTACTTAAATATGTTTCTATGGCTGGGCAAAAATTTTCAGGGTCTTCCTCAATATTTTTCATAATAAAATTATAGTGCTCTGTCCACTTCTTTTCACAATTTCGGTCGAATTAATATTGCTTTCTTCAATACTTGTCTCAGACTCCAATAGTTCTGACTGTTTTAAACTATGTTCTTCCTTACGATTTTCTATTCTCACAATTTCATCTTTTTCCATTTGTAGAGGTAAGAAAATATCTTTATTCGCTTCTTTTCCTGTTGCGACTTTGTATAGTTGTAATTTAGTGGCATAGGAAAGTGTATTTATTGCGCTTAAAAATTTGTATTTTTGCAAAACGGCACTCTGATGTTTGCAATGTTTACCATTAAAACCAATTGGGCATGTACACATACAAGTTTGAAGATCTACAAAATAAGTTACATTCTTATTATTTTCACTTGTTACTGAAAATTCCAACGAATCCATGCTAATAGGCTCAACAACCATTGCACCATCAGTCACTCTAGGTAAATACCTAGTAGCAACCGTTTTTGAAACTCTATTAAATAGCAAATCCAATATACGCTGCCGGTAATAATTTTCAAAACTTGTAATAATATAGTCACTTAGTTGAGTTAAATTAAATGCCTTGGCTCTCTCTAAAGGAATGTCTTTTAACAACCTAAACATGATTTCAGTGTAATTGTTTGTATCACTTCCCCTTAACTTTAACTCTCTTCTATATAACAAGCACCAAGTTTCTTCACGAGTCAGCAGGTTACTTATATATTTCTTAAAATTTTCATGGCCGCAATTTGGCAAAGCTGTCAAAACAACTGTCAAATATCCTCCATATTTATTAGAAAATAGCCTAATTTTAGGTATTTTAAACCTTTTTTCTAAATAAAAAGTGCTTTATCCGAGATTTTTTTCTTTTACTCTGTTCTATTCAACATACTCTTTCGATTAAATAAAAGAAAACATCAAAAATCCGTGGGTCTTAAAGTGCACCAGACCCATAAAAATAAACAAACAATGAGGTTATGTAAGTTATGTTACAGTTTTTTTTAATCGTGTTCGTAATATAGGTAGAAATATCGGCTTACCTCTACATCTTCTTTATTTGCTAGTTTGGAAAGGAACATATTGGTTTCTTTAGTTTTTTATATTCATAATTATCTGGTAATTCTCGCATTTTGTTCACCTCGAAAGACATAAATATAATACGGTGTACCAACAATCAATCGTCACATGTGAATATAAAATAAAAATACTACTTGCAATACTTATGCTATAGCCGCGATTGTAAATAGCAGACGTATTAGGCGGATACGTCTCCTATTTATAAATGATTTTCGGGCAATGCCGAAGGTTTGCGAAGGGATAACGCGTCTCGTGTTTACAAATATGCCCCCGGGTCGCAATGAAGACGGTGACATGTGTTTCATCCAGTGTGCTCTGGCTGGTTGTTTTGGAATTGCTTGGCGAGATGGCTCTGGCCGTCTAAAGTTCCTCCCTTAGTTTCGACAGGGATTATGTTTAGTCGACCAGAAACATAGTCGAGTTGTCAGCAATGTACAGCGGTTGTGATAATTCCCAACAAGGATGAAACACGTCTTCATTGCGACCCGGAGTTATCCGTTTACTTAGGGACTCCGTAATTTTAAAATAACCAGCCAAGTAGTCGTTTCTACCAGGTTATGTATTTCTTTTTCTTTGTCTTTAGGGAGCCCCTATGCCCAAGAAATTAAAACGTTTTGTTTTTAAATATATATATATATATATATATATATATATATATATATATATATATATATATATATATATACAAAGATTTTAAATTCAAAGATAGATATATATATATATATGTTGGTTCGTAGAGTTTCACGGATAGATGAATGTGTAGAGTTGTCTGTCAGAGTTGCTGAGATCTTGATAGTTAAAGACAAAAACATAGCAGCAGCAATAAGTCATGTCAAACTTTTTAGAAAAGCAAAATGACCAAGTTATCCAATCCATATGGTAATCAAGTTGGAAACATTTTTTCAAATTCTTAGACCAAAAAAAAAACAAAAAATTTGGAAAACAAAAATCTTTTCGGTAGTAATTGGAATTTCGCGGCACACGCTACGTAACTTTTTTTTTTATTATAAAGGCCCCTAAATATTTTAATCGTTACCATAAAGTAAAATTACTACATTCTAGTACACTACATAAAGTGTTAAAAAGTAACTTACTTTTAACTCTTCGAAGCTTTTTTCACACTTTACATTAGTGTTTTTGTTTTAATGCATATACTACAATAAACTTAAATATCAATTCATGCAATGTTACAGTAAACGCGACATCAACTGAACCAAAGGTCAAGTTACCTTTGATTTCGTCATTATTTCTTTTAGTTCATGTGTCACTTCTTTTAAAATTTAACAGTTTGCAAATAAATTTAATAGAAATTATTAAAAATAGTAAGTAATATTGAATTTGGATGACTAAGAAATTAAAAAGAATTTATACTGTTTTGGTTTTATTTCTACAAAAGTAAGTCCACACAATTTTATAAAATTAAATAATAAATGCATAGTTATTAGAAGGATAAATGTTTCTTAAAAAATAAGGAGGCTATGATTTTTGTTGCAATATAATGGCTATGCTGCCAAATTTAAAATTAATAAATTTAGATAAATAAAACATGTAAAAAATGGTATTTTGGGAAATTTGTGTATTACCAAACTCAGTTAGCAATTTTTTAAAGATTTTTACTGAAGTAAATGTATTTCACCGGCCGAACAGCATTTTTTTTTGTTAAAGATTTTTGCTTTTAATATGGTCTTAGGCTTTCTTTGTGACCTTATCCTTTAAAGACATTTTAAAATATTTTACAGCAACAAGTAAATATAATGTGCATTTTAAGGTAAATATCTTAAACAAAGTGTCAAGTATAAATGCAAATTAAATGAGACACATGTTTATTCTGTTGAAGGTAATAATAAGCATTTCATGGCAGCCTTCACTTTAATGGTATGGAAACACATTGGTTGAATTTACCACATTTTCGTGTTAGAGATGCAAACAGGATTCGTTTTAAATAACTTTCTATGGCATAAAATTTATATGTCCAATATAAAGGCAACTAAAAGTTGGTTGGCGAATTTTTTTTTTTTTTTGCATTTGGGGCAAGTTTTGTGAGTATTTAATAAATAATCCAATCATGTAACAAGCTAAACATACAGTGTTGGCCAAATTAAACCTGCACACTTTTTAAGTACTGACAACATTTTATCTGTTGAGCCCATCTTTTTTATTTTTAAAGGGCTAATAGGTAGATATGTTTTCACTAGGTTTGCCAATTTTAGTTAAATAGATTTAGACAGAACCGGACTTACGTGACTTTTTTCAAAGTGATGCATTTAACTTCGTTGCAAAAGAAATCGAATTTATCTACAATTAGGCTAATACGTTTATTTTTAAATAATTTATTGTTAAGTTGTATTAGCATTTAACTCAGGAACCATAGTAACCCCACATTTTTAATTTACAAATTACATTAAAAAAGGTTCCTGTGAAAACCGAGAGAAATGCCTGCTTTATGGGGCGCATCATTTATCAAGAAAGGATCTAAATATCTTCCATCCAATTATAGACCCATTTCACTCCTCTCAATGCTTTGTAAAGTAATGAAGAAATCCATTAACTCGCAAATTCTTAGGTATTTAGAAAAACATAAAATTTTACATGACAGGCAATAAGGATTTCGTCACAAGAGATCTACAGCAGATCTTCTTTCCTTCGTTTCACATAACTGGAACAAGTCTCTTGAGTTTCTGGGTGAGTCCCAGATCGTTGCTCTTGATATATCTAAAGCTTTCGACCAATTGTGGCATGACGCACTTCTTAATAAACTTCCCTCCTACGGTCTTCCAACTAAACTCTGCTCTTGGCTCTCTAGTTATCTTTCTAATCGACATATATCAGTCATTGTTGATGGCCACTCTTCAAGCTTTCACGAAATTATTGCTGGAGTGCCACAGGGTTCAGTACTAGCACCAACTTTGTTTCTTCTTCACATCAACGACCTTCTTTCTTCCACAACCAATCCCTTTCATAGTTATGCTGACGATCGTACCCTTCACTCCACTTTTCAGGTTCCCAAACCAATCTCTCAACTCGACTTGGAAAGCAAACGCAAGGCGATGCAGATATCTCTTTCACAGGATCTCAATTTGATCACAACACAATCAAACACTCATCCTTGCTTATGAGTGGCCAGGTTTTGCAGAGCGGGGACACATTTAACCTTGTGGGCGTCACATTTGAGAATAACCTTAACTGGCATAAATAATTGTATCTATAGCCACCGCGGCTTCAAAAAAGCTTAAATTTCTTTTCCGAGCAAAAAGTATTTTTCTCCTTCCAATTTATACACTTTGTATGTGTACCAAATTCGACCCTCTCTGGAATATTGTTCTCATGTCTGGGGAATGGCATCCCCTACAACCCTCAGCATTCTTGATGCCATTCAAAGAAGGGCTGTTTGTCTTATTAATGATCCTTTACTTACTCAAAGACTTCCTTCTTCTTGCCCATCGTCGAGCTGTGGGAGATCTATCGCTCTTCTATAGATACTTTAACGGCTTCTGCTCCGACGAATTATCCAGTATAGTCCCTCCTCTTGCAGCTCCCAACAGAGAAACTCGTGGTGCCGCGCGTATGCATTCCTATACAGTTCAATTGGACAGGCCACGAAATTCCCATTTCGTTCGTTCTTTATCCCTAGAGTTTCTAGACTGTGGAACCTACTGCCAGCGGAGGTCTTTCCTTTCACCTCAAATCTTCAAGTTTTTAAGTCCGGTGTTAACAAACTTCCTCTTACCCAGATTAAGACACCCAGGGTACGTTAGTATTTAGGCTTTTAGCCTTCGTGGATTGTCCAAAGATAAAAAAAACATAATTTCTGAATCCTCAATTTGTTGACAGATTCGCTTTTACTGAATCATTTTTCATAGTTTGTCTACAAGAAAAACGTATTAGTTTAATTGTAGCTAAATCCGATTTCTTTTGCAACTTTATTCTAGTATTTTGGAAAACGTTCCGAAAGTCCAGTACAGTCCTGTTTAAATCTGTTTGACCAAAATTGGCAAACCTAAAGAGAACACATCTACCTATTAGCCCTTTAAAAACAAAAGATAGGCGCAACAAATAAAAAGTTATTGTTAGTTAAAAAGTGTGCAAGTTTTATTTGGTCCAACACTGTATTTTTTCAATCGTATATATATATAATATATATATATATATTATATATATATATATATATATATATATATATATATATATATATATATATATATATATATATATATATATATGGATGCCATTTAATAATCTAAGGTTTCGCTTTATTAAAGAACTTTTTTATACAGGGTGTCTCTGTCTAATGCAATTTACCTTAGTCGAAAATTTGATCGTTGGCGGTATACAGGGTGTCAAATTTTTCATTTCATTTTAATTGTTTTTATACAGGGTGATTCAAAAATCGATCACGAAACTTAAGGGGGTGATTCTACTTGACAAAAATAAGGGTAGAGCTTCATATATTTTTTTTTCAAAATGTCATTCGTTTTCGAGTTACAAGCCGTCAAAGTTCAATTTTTATTTTGGTTTTTCGCCATATTACAGTTATTTTTTAACCAGTCCAGTTGACATTTGGCACACAAATCGAGCTTTGGAGATTCTAAAATTTTAAGATAAAAGTAGTTTTTTTAAATACCGCCAGAGGGCACTTTACCTAAAACTTAAAATTTATTTACATCATACCTTTTTTATTTTGACAGATATCGCAAAGTTGGGGGCGCCATTTTATAGACAATTAAAAACTTAAAAATAAGGTACTCTTTATTAAGTCAATAAACCTCCCGTTTAGGCACCAATAGACATCGAAGTTTTCATCAATTTCAATTAAATTACCTACATACAAACAGGGTGACCAGTAACTCAACCGACAAACTTTATGGGGCGATTCTACAAAAGAAAAACTTCATATAAACATATGTCTAAACGTCTTAGTTTTTGAACTACGGTGTGTTAAAAATTAAATAAAAAAAAGTTTTTTTTAATATTTAACACATCGTAGTTCAAAAACTAAGACGTTTATGACATATGTTTATATTAATTTTTTTTTCTCTTGTAGAATCTTTCCGTAAAGTTTGTCGGTTGAGTTACTGGACAACCTGTATGTATGTAGGTAATTTAATTGAAATTGATGAAAACTTTGATGTCTATTGGTGCCTAAACGGTGAGGTTTATCGACTTTAATAAAGAGAACCTTATTTTTAAGTTTTTGATTGTCTATAAATTTTAAAATTTGCAAAGCTCAATTTTTGTGCCAAATATCAACTGAATTGGTTAAAAAATAAATGCAATATGGCGAAAAACCAAAATAAAAATTGAACTTTGACGGTTTGTAACTCGAAAACAAATGACATTTAAAAAAATTATTTGAAGCTCTATCCTTATTTTGTCAAGTAAAATCACCCCCTTAAGTTTCGGGAATGATTTTTGAATCACCCTGCATAAATTTTTTAAAAATAACTAAAATAAAATAAAAAAGTTGACACCCTGTTTCTCGCTAATGCTAAACTTTTGACTAAGTTAGTAAAATATTTAGTTGGTGACATACGAGGGAAGTGCCTTCGCTTTGTACAAAGTATGGCACTTAGAGAAAAATTTAATGTAATTTTATAATTACGTAACACAATTTTAACACATTTCCACTTTGTAATTTTTACAGAAATTAAACTGAACAACATTTAGCTTGAATTACGCATAACAAAAATTCTTGAAGTTACAAATTCTGCATAGTTTCAGCTGGACAGAAAATTATTGTTTTTAGGTGCAACTAGTGGAAGAAAATGACAAAATTTAATTAAACAAAATTTAATTATCAAGTTATGTAAGACAACAGCCGGTGTTGATTATTTAATTTTTACGATAAACCTATTAAAATAAGATTCTTTTTTGCTTTATCTTAAATGTAATGGCACGCGTTTATTCTCGACAGACAAAAGGTGTTAAACCTTTAAAAACAATTAGGAAAATGCAATTAAGTTATTTTTTTTATTTTTTAAACGTAAGCAAAATACAGAAAAATATTGAGAGAAAAAAAGCTTAAAAATTATTTAAAATTTGATTTATCAAATGTGGTATTTCTTACAGCTTTTAGGAAGACTTTATAACCGATAATAAAATGTACAGAGTGTTCATTTAAAATAAATAATAGTTTAAAAACTAAAAAACACGCTTTTATATGCAACCGAACTAAAAATTAGAAAATAATTTTTTATTAAAAAAGATTGTCACGTCAGAGTAAAAAGCGTGGGGTGCTTAATATATTAAATGTTATAATTATTATATTTGCCAATATCTATGAGGGAAAAGTTATGAAAAAATAGTAAAATACACCCCACGCTTTTTACTCTGAAGTGACAATCTTTTTTAATGAAAAATTATTTTCTAATTTTTAGTTCGGTTGCATATAAAAGCGTGTTTTTTAGTTTTTTTAAACTATTATTTATTTTTCATTTTTAGTTCGATATGCATGTATGTATGTATGTATATATGTAAAAATGCTCCAGTTTATTCACTAAAAAATTCCTTTGCCATTTTGTCAAGAGTAGCTAATAAAAGCGTGTTTTCTTTAAAGTTCCTGAGAAAAGTTTGGGATGTTGCCAAAAGATGGCAACACAGGTGTTGTTTTTATAATATAAAGGAATTTTTTTATCCTGGCGATCCTAACCAGGATAACGGGATACTGTTTGCAGATTATTGCATTGTCATGGGTCCTTGATACGTGTGCAAAGTTTCAAAGAAATCGAATAGCTGGAAGTTGGTAAAAATTAGGCTCAAAGATTCCGTTACATAGATAGATAGATAGATAGATGGATAGTTACAACCCAAGTTAATAAAAGCGTGTTAAAAATGTAACTTTGTATTATAACTTTAAAATAAAAGTCAATGGATAAAATATGGGTACGGCACAAATTTTGCATAAAAGTGTTTAAAACTTTTTTATTTACATTTTCTATATTTCTAATATTAAGCGAGTTACAAGTATCTGGCCAAATTAACAAAATTTTAAAAAACTTGGTATCTTCAAAACAAATCAAGTTATCCATGATAAAATTTTACCACTAAATTTATTTGAAAAATCAAAATCGAGATTCGTTATGTCTCTTTTAGTTTTCGCTTTACCCTGCAAGGTCAACGAGAAGGTGCCACCCTGTACGCCACTAACTTTTATGCACATTTTATATTTTTATATAAGAATACAGTTTTTTAAGCTCTTAAGTTTTTTTTCCTTTCTTAATTAGTTTTCAAAAAAATAAAATCACTTTAATGAATAACCCTAAGCTACACAAGAAACATAGAAAAAAATGTATTTTAGTAATTATTTTAATATTATTATTTAAATAAATAATTATACAATAACAACAACAAACACATAATTAAATACCATACCATTTTAACTACCAAACTTTCCCAAATTTAAGTGGTTTTATAATTTTCTCCATGTTTTTTGGGTGGGCCAGGGTAAGATATGATACAGGACAGGTATTCTAATCCTGTGATGCATTATGGGTAATGTATTAAACGGTCGCCCCACTAAGAATTTGTCAGACAAACTTGCCATGCGAATGCATGCAAACTCCTCCAATAATAAAATAATTTTTCAACAATAGATGAGTGTTTATTTTTTTACCCTTCAACAATGATATTAAATAAAAATAATTTAGTAAAAACCTTAACCTAATTGTTTCTTATTGTGTACTCAATTTTTCTGGTTAAACAGATTTTTCCCAAGCGCAGTTTATCATATACCTCTGTTTTATATAACAGTACTAGTTATGATTCCCGGCTTAGCTCAGGAGTTGATATGAGACCCAAATAACCGTTGTTCTGAATAAAGTTCAAATACTCGACAACAGATGGCGCCACTACACTTAATTTCCAAGTTGAAGGATTGGAAGAGTCCTTATATCTTTAAAAATACGCCCTTTAGGGTAAAACGGGAACTTTCTTGTTCGAGGAGGGATATAGGGCTATCACACTATATAAGTCCCTTTATCGTATCGGGACTCCTTTTTAAGTTTTATCGGCACGCACATTTTATCAACTTAGTTTTATTATATATAATGATAATAATATGGTCCCGTGACATCGTCGTTTTTTATATGCGTATCGATCACTTACGGAGTTTACTAAGTCCGAATTGCCGTAAATGCACATTTTTTTTTTTCATTATTTATTTTTAATTTTTTCAAATAATGTAATGTAATATATCAACACTTTTATTTAGTTTTGTTATAATTATTACTAAAAATAATATTTTTAGCTATTGTTCTCATGGGACAAGGGACAACTGACATAACTAATAACTATTATTTTATTTAGGGCATTGAATTGTTGCTAAATGTGCTAAATTTTATTACTATATTAATAAAAATAAATTGTCGGTTTACACAAAAAACGTCGTCCAACAATTCGCAAAACATCCGTCCAAACCAATCTCTCCAACTCCTTTGACGCCTAAAAACTGACAAGCTCTTAAATCACCGGCCAATCATTCGCCAAGCCCTTAAAACGTTAATACGTAAACAAAGGCTAAAACGGAATAAGTTAATCACCTGAAAAATTGCTTAAAGAAAGTATTTATGGGATAAAAATCGTTAATCCTCAGTTTATTATATCAAGAATTGACTATTTAACAATATTCTTTCTTCAAAAAATGTATAATCATGTGGATACTTAATGTGTACCACAACCATCATATATTGTTAAAAAAATAATTGTTATTACTGGAGGAGTTCGCATAAAAATACTTTATTTGCGGGTAGTGTGTCTGACGCACTCGTGGTGGGGCGACCGCTTGACACATTACCCATGATCCATCACGAGGATTAGAATACCTGTATTTTTTAAATAAAATATTATTTGGCTTTTCTCCAGAATAAAATTACAAAGTTTATTTAACATTTTAAAAAAATTAAAACTTTTATACATTATGAAGAACTATTCTGCTCTTACACAATATAATAAAAGTTATTATTACTTTAAAAGAAATAAAATAATGAAATATTCAATATTAAGTTACTTACAATACAAAGGTTTCAATCTATAAAAGTTGGTATTGTAAGTAACTTAACATTGAATATTTCATTATTTTATTTCTTTTAAAGTAATAATAACTTTAATTATATTGTTTAAGAGCAGAATAGTTCTTCATAATGTATAAAAGTTTTAATTTCTTAAAATGTTAAATAAACTTTTAATTTTATTCTGGAGAAAAAGCCAAATAATATTTTGTGTAAATTTAATCTCCCAGAAAACAAATAAAACATAAAATACCTGTATTTTTATCATATCTTAGTCCAGGGATATAAAATTAGGTAAATTTGATTTTATTACTTGAAAACTAAGCAAAATACAAAAAAGCTTAGGAGGCCAAAACGATGTATTTTTTACTTGCCTAATTTAAATTAAATATAAAACTTTTACAAAAGCCAATGGCGTTCATTTTTTTGTCTAAAATATTCGTAGAGATAGCGCTCGAGACCACACTGGATTGGGTAAATTTAACCAAATAAGATCTTAAGAAACTTTTGACTCTTCAAATAAATTTGCCAAATTTAGTTAAAATTAATTTAAAACGTTAAAGACATCAACAAAAACTTTTTAAAGAAAGTTTAACCCACTGTATCTGGGAACCAATGCATTTTCGGACCCTTTTTTTATCCTTGGACAAAGCACGAAGGCTAAAAGCCTAAATACTAACCGTGGGTGTCTTAAGTGAGGTAAGAGGGAGTTTGTTGACACGGGACTTAAATGCTTGAAGATTTGGGGGGAATGAAAGACCTCCGCGGGTAGCAGGTTCCACAATCTAGAAACTCTAGGGATAAAAGAACGAACAAAGTGAGAAGTTCGGGGCCTGTTCAGTTGGACCGTATAAGGATGCATAGGCGCGGAACCACGAGTTTCTCTGTTGGGAACCGTGAGTGGAGGAACTATACTGGACAATTCTTCAGAGCAGAAGCCATGGAAGTACCTATAAAAAAGCGATAAATCCCCCACAGCCCGACGATGGGCAGGAGAGGGGAGCCTTCCCGTAAGTAAATGATCATTAATGAGACGAACAGCTCTTCTTTGAATAGAATCAAGAATGTTTAGGGTTGTGGGGGACGCCATGCCCCAGATATGAGAACAATATTCCAAGGGAGGTCGGATTTGCGACACATATAAAGTGTATAAATTAGAAGCGGAAAAATACTTTTTGGCTCGAAAGAGAAATCCAAGCTTTTTTGAAGCTGTCGTGGCTATAGACACAATGTGTTTATGCCAGTTAAGGTTACTTTCAAATGTGATGCCCACAAGATTGAAGGTGTCTTTGCTCTGTAAAACTTGGCCGCTCATAAGTACAGGATGAGTATTTGATGACTCTTTTCGCGACAAGGAACATGATTGTGTTTTGGATGCATTAAAATGGACGAGATTTTTGGCGCCCCAATCCAATATTAAACAAAGATCCTGTGAAAGAGATATCTGCATCGCTCTGCGTTTGTTTTCCAAGTCAGGTTTAGTGATGGGTTTAGGAACCTGAAAACTGGAGTGAAGGGTACTATCGTCGGCGAAACTATGAATAGGATTAGTTGTGGACGAGAGAAGGTCGTTGATGTGAAGAAGACACAAAATTGGTGCCAGAACTGAGCCCTGCGGGACTCCAGCATTTACTTGGTGAAAGCTTGAAGAATGGCCGTCCACAATAACTGATATACGTCGATCAGATAGATAGCTAGAGAGCCAAGTACAGAGTTTAGTTCAAAGACCATAGCAGGGAAGTTTATTAGGAAGTGCCAGACCTGGTCAAAGGCTTTGGATATATCAAGAGCAACGATCTGGGACTCATCTAGAAACTTAAGAGACCTATTCTAACAGTGTGATATGAAGGAAAGAAGATCTGCTGTAGATCTTTTGTGGCGAAATCCATACTACCTGTCATGCAAAATTTTGTGTTTTTCTAAGTACTTAAGAATTTGTAAATTAATTAATTTTTCCATTACTTTACAAAGAACTGAGAGAATTGAAATTGGTCTATAGTTAGATGGAAGAGATTTAGATTCTTTCTTGGGAATAGGTTGAACACGTGCAGCTTTCCAGCTCTCCGGAAAGATACCTGTGTCGTAAGAAATTCGAAAGAGCCGAGTTAAGATTGGTGCAAGTTCTGGAGCACATTTTTTTTAAACGATTGCTGGTATGCCATCCAGCCCAGACGATTTCTTGGTGTTATATCGGGCATTTTATGAGGAACTGGGGTAACCGCTAGAATTGGATGATTTACGGGAGGGTCAAGGGTTGAATTGGCAGCAAATTGTTTGGCAAATAGTTCTGCCTTTCCTTTTGCGGTAGAAATAATTTCATCTTCCAAAGTCAGTGGTGAGAAAGAACTGGTACAAAAATTCCTACTTATGTTTAACCATGTTTATATGATCTTTTATTTATGTTTTTTGATGTAAAATCTGCACTTTAATTTTTTAAACAACATTCTGTAACAACCTGTATATAAGACAAAGAAGATGACTTACCGATCTTACATCATCAGATCCATAATATTTTCCCTTGGCACCAAATGGTTCTCCAACAAGGGCACCCTTTTCTCGTTCTTCCTCTGCCAAAGCATCTTTTAAAGCGACCATAATCCGGTTTACTAAAAGGGCAGTTCGTTTCTTTGGTACAATTGTCTACAAACAAACAAAAAATAAATTAACTTCTTATTATAAAAATGTTAATAACTCAAATTAGTGTATCAAATTTAACCAAATCAGATCAAACACTCATCCTTTGCTTATGAGTGGCCAGGTTTTGCAGAGCGGGGACACATTTAACCTTGTGGGCGTCACATTTGAGAATAACCTTAACTGGCATAAACACATTGTATCTATAGCCACCGCGGCTTCAAAAAGCTTGGATTTCTTTTCCGAGCCAAAAAGTATTTTTTCCTTCCAATTTATACACTTTGTATGTGTCCCAAATTCGACCTTCTCTGGAATATTGTTCTCATGCCTAGGGAATGGCATCTCCTACAACCCTCAGCATTCTTGATGCCATTCAAAGAAGGGCTGTTTGTCTTATTAATAATCCTTTACTTACTCAAAGACTTCCTTCTCTTGCCCTTCGTTGAGCTGTGGGAGATCTATCGCTCTTCTATGGATACTTTTACGGCTTCTGCTCCGACGAATTATCCAGTATAGTCCCTCCTCTTGCAGCTCCCAACAGAGAAATTCGTGGTGCCGCGCGTATGCATCCCTATACGGTTCAATTGGACAGGTCCCGAACTTCCCATTTCGTTCGTTCTTTTATCCCTAGAGTTTCTAGACTGTGGAACCTACTGCCAGCGGAGGTCTTTCCTTCCCCCCAAATCTTCAAGTTTTTAAGTCCCGTGTTAACAAACTTCCTCTTACCCTGCTTAAGACACCCACGGTACGTTAGTATTTAGGCTTTCAACCTTCGTGGATTGTCCAAAGATAAAAAAACAAATTTTACTATTTCATATACAATATTATTTACTATAAATGTGTATAGTTTTTTCGCCCACATAAGCTCAGTCGGCATGATCTACTAATAAAAATAACCCTTTAAAAAAGACGATTGCCTGCAATAAAGTGAGATTAACGGTAGTCGGGAGGGCACGGTCAAATTGTGAAGGTATAATACGACCGTGCTCTCCCGACTACCGTTTATCGTTTTATTGCAGGCAATCGACTTTTTAAGGAGTTGTTTTTATTAGCAGATCATGCCGACGGAGCTTATTTGGGTGAAAAACTATAAGTATTGGCGTAAAACAACACAAGGGAATTTATTAAATTGTAAATAAAGGTATCAGACTGGGCAAAAAAAAACTCCTTTTTAATAATAAATGAAAAATATTGTTTAAAGCTATAAAAAAAATAGCGTGTACCGTACCTTTTTAAAAACAATTTTTTATACAAAATTGGCAAATTGTTGGTCTAAAAAAATGTGTAACTATACATTCTTAAAGGAAAATTAAATTCCCTGCAAAAACCTCCCTTCGTAAATTCTCATTAGGTAAATAAACCGTATCCATGTTATCGGGCTTTGAACAGTGAACTATTGTTTCAGTTTTGTTTTTGGGGTTTCTCTTAATTCTAAAAATATCTATATTTAAGTATTGCCAATACACATTAAAAAATATATATTGAGCTTCAAAACTTCACAAAATACTGTCTAAATATGTATCTTAAATGTGCTAAATTGTTTAAATAAAATATATGAATGTATATATTTAAAAAAAAATACAGCAAAAATACCATTTTTTTAACCTTTAAAGCCCACCTTACCCCTTTATCTAGTTATTGGAAACTTTGCGTTTTCTGCTAGTAACCTATGTTTAAAAGACACAAAATTAGAATTAAGTGAAATAATCACTCTTTCCACGGTCTTCGAGTAGTGCGGTTCACGTTTACGTAGAAGTCTACATAGACTTCCCGGGTAGGTGACTGAAGGCGTCATACGAGCGTAGCTGTACCCTTGGGGATCGAGAAAAGATTCACGCTAAATTGAGGCTTCTTTCTTCAGGGGCTAAGCGCTGTGAGTGAAGATCCCTAAAGCCTGAAGTTATTACGTTTTGGTGTTGAACACATGGTGTCTTCGTATGGTCGAGGAGGTGCGTACGCCTTGCGGAAAAACGTCAGTAGTGAAAGTGACGGTTATGCGCGATACCAGTAGCAGCCGCTGGCTTGACAGTCACAATTTTAGGCATATTCAGAAGTTCATCGGTGTTGTTGATTCTTACAATTGTTTCTTATTCATATGCTAGGAAAGTCTGGGAGTTTCGAGCTCAATTATCCAGATTTTCCAAGGACAAAGCCGGGAAAGCTTATAAGCAATAGCTTATATGACTGGAACGGGAGAACTAGCGAATTGACTAAGTATCAGAGCCATAAAACAAAGAGATAGATAGAGATAGATAAGTGAAATAATATGCAAACAACACAAACATTAGTTATTGTTAATATATAGACTTATTCTTTAGATTATCCGTAAGAAAGTATAACGTTTTAGATTTTCCTTGAAACCTTCGTCTTACAAGGCAATTTGTTTTTTGAATAAAACCTCATGTTACACTTAATTATTATCTCGGCAGAAATTGTTGAAAATGTAGACAAATAGCACAAGGATATATTGTGTGTACATCATAGGTATTAAGAAAATATGTGTAGAAAAGGAAATTTTAGCACAAATAGTAATTTATGCAATAAGTGCAAAAGTGATACTTTGTTTTACAAATGGTAAGCCGCGTACAGATCTGCACACGCATATGTTGAGCGAAGACACATACACATGCGTGTGCAAATGTGGACGTCGCTCTCGCCGCATGCGTTGTTTCTCGCGAATGACTTAAGCGCGCACGTCGCGAGCCAGCCTGGTGTCGGTTTTTCGAACGCTTCAAAAAACATGCGTATGCGTTCGCGCTTAGTTTGGACAAAAACAATCATCTGTTGTATTCTCGGGATTTTTGTAGTGAAAGTTTTTGTTTATTGATTAAAATGAAGTGGTCCAATGAAGATTGCCTGGCGCTTATTGACCAGTATGAAAAATATCCCATATTATGGGATACAAGTATGTGTACATCCTTTCGGCGCTCTTGCCGGAGCGTCGTGAGCACGCACGCATACGTAGCAATAAAAATTTCCGGAGAATGATCTGAGCGCGCACGGCTTGAGCACACATGCGTGTGTGTGGTTACTCAGCGTATGCGTGTGCAGATCTGTACGCGGCTGTAAGTTTTATAGCACAAGCCGCCAGGCAAGTGCGGTAATCCCATAAGTAGAACTTAACACACTCTTTATGCATGTGTTGCATACGATATTTTTCTACGACCGTATGAAAAGTGTTTAAATTACCATCTTACGTAATGAATAAAAGCCCTTAAAAAACTAATAAAATAAAATAAGAAAATTTGATTATAAGAAAGTAAATAATAAAACACATTCCCTATCGGGTTATTCTAATTTAAAGGTCAATAACTTCCCAACGAAGCGCGATAAAACTTTTTTTTATATATTTTTACTTACTCTATCACATCCATTTTTTATGACCATACTTTTCCGGACACCTTATATAATTGGTAAAGAATTTTAGTTATCTTAATTTAAATTATAAATAATTAAATATAACTTTTTAACTATCTTCATACCCACTATAAAATACAAGAGTTAAATATATCTTAATAGCTTTGAAATATCAGGATTAAACAGAAATCAGTTATTTTTTAATTTAACATTTCGGATATGAAACAGAAAATTGACAAGCTATTAAAAAGGCTTCAAAACGTTATTGTTTTTTTTCGTAATAGGTTTTCTAAACAAGTACATAAAAAATAAAAAAATAAAACTTCTGATTTTAAAACTTTTTATCTGGGGTATATTTACGCGGATGTTGTAAAATTATCACATGGCTAATTTTTTGGGTTTGTTTAAAATAAATAAACTATCAAAACGTCACCCTCTAAAGCAAAAAAAATCAAAATTTCTTTAACCTTTTCCATGTAAATTTAAGTTTGGATTTTGCTTTACAGAAAAAAAAGTCCATGACGAAAAAAATTGACATTTTATCTTTGTTGGCAGGTATTGAAGTGTGACTTTTTATAATATTACTTTTTTCCTGCGGGAAATAGTGAGTACTTTTTTCCTGACAAACATAAACGGAATTTAAGGTAGATATTTAATTTTAGAATATCTTATTATACAAAAGTTACTTTCCTTTATATCCAAAGTACAATCAGGCATTTTTTAACTTTATAGTATTTATGTTTTACCCATCTATTATTGATCTGTAATATCTTAGAAACGGAATATGTTATGGTAGCAATAATACCTGCTATCACACCTAGGGCATTATAAGCGGGCATTATGATAATGCCCGCTTATAATGCCCTAATGCGCTAATATGGAAATTTTATTGCCTATCCAATTTTATTTCTCTCACAATAAAGATCAAGTTTATACAAAAAATAATTTTTCTTTAAGCAATACTAAAAATTAAACTTTATTTCCAAAATAAAAATTACAATTTTGAAATGTCCCGGAAAATGTAGCTGATCCCACTATAGAATGGTCGGTGTTTTTTGTGATGGTAGCAGCGGTGGTAGCACTAACGCTATTTTGTATAGAAGAACAGTCCATTAAAGAATTTTCAATAGTCGATACGGAATTAACCTCGGAATTAATTGAATTGGCAATAATTTTGGCTACTTTGTTTTTGGATAAAATACTTTCTTTTATATATCCTTCAGCTACTGAAGGGCTTTTCCATTTCCCATGTTGTTTTAGCGTTTCAAACGAAGCACCTGCCTCAACAAGTAAAGTTGACGATGTGCGACGCAAACAGTGGCCGGTGTAAGCTTCTGCGATCAATGTTGAGATGCTTCTAATGGTATTTTTTCCAATGGGTTGTACTGTACATCGACCCTTTCTATAGGTAAGAAAGAATATTCGCTCCTTTATTCCAGCTGGTCTTAATGTTGTATACTTTTTATTAAATTTAAAGCGCCTAAATCTTATTCAATGATAGTAAAACTTTTTGAAGTTGAAGTTTTAGTTTCTGGTACCTTTATAACCAAAACTGTTCCTCTATCTTCAATGTCATCAATAGTTATTTTGACCAACTCATATCGTTTTAAACCTCTAAAAACACCCATTACCAATATGACTTTGTGTACCAAGTAGATATCATCAGGAGCCTTCTTAATAAATTTTAATATTTGTTCTCCTTCCAAAACTTTAGACTTCTTCGGGACGTGTCCTTTCGACTTAACTTTTAAAAAAGATATCGGATAGATGGTATTGCGAAATGTCTATATTTTCATAGACCATCAACGTAGACCTTAGGGTGAAATACTTGGTCCAGAGAGAGTTCGGACTGTATTTTTCCGACTAAAAATAATAAAGTTTGTTAAACATATGTATTAAAATAAAATCAATAACTTACCAGTTCCTGAAAATATGCCATTAAAACGGTTTCGGTTATTTGAAGAATTGCGTTCGCATCTTTCCAAATACCAAATATGCCATACTCCCGATCATACTGTTGCCTTGATTTAACTGGCAAAAGATTTTCGGTCGCTTTTATGGCCTTTTCTCTTATATTAAGTGAAATTTGTTCCATCCTGAGCAAATCGTTTAATAACTACTTTATAGGTTTTCATATTAATGCAGGAACAAATTGTTGTTTCAAATACAACAGCCGACCAGTTTAAAACTTTAAATTTTACATAATTTTCTGACTTTAATATATTTAAATAATATGTTTTTTATAACATTAAGTCAATGTTTTTTCCATCACATAATAAAATAGTGTATAATACACGAAAAAATGTTAGATTTTAGCTCTCGGTTTATTGTCTCCCTTCGCTTCGAGTCGGGAGAGCTAACCATCACACAAATCAAAGTGCTTTAACGCGTATCTTTAATAGTGTAAAATTTATTTTTACGCCCCTAGTAAACTAAGTAAACTATAACTATCCTATAATAATATTAATTTATTAGTTCACACTTGCATCGATAAATTAGTTTTATGCCGATAAAAATAAACGTTAAAGCACTTTTTTTTATTTGTGGGTGGTGTGGTCCGATCTGGTTTTCAAGAGCTTAAATAATGAAACCCTTTTAGACCTTACAAAATAACTATTCATATTAAGACTTTATAGCGGTAAATCCCGGCCATAACAAAAGTTCCCCCTACATAATTACATAATTAGTCTCACTATATCCTAAATGATCTAATTTTAAACCACATTGCCACTGATTAGACAACTGTAATGACTTTGTCGCCTGGCTTTTGATTTGCAATATCTTGGCATTAATTTTGTAAAGAAGGCAGGCTCTAAGGTTACAAGGAGAAGTGAGTTTTACCTAGAAATTTATGTGTTGTCATAGACACCGCCAAAACTAAGATGAAAGGGGATTTTTTAAACGTTTTGTACATTTATAGTAAGTTAAAGCTACATATACAGTGAGGATATTAAAAGTCCTTCCCCGTTTTATCTTTTAAATGGGACAAGATATTGAGGTCGAATAAAATTTGAGTTAAAGGGTGTCACTTAAACTACTTTATGTTTTATCCATCTATTATTGATCTGTAATCCCTTAGAAACGGAATATGTTATGGTAGCAATAATACCTGCTATCACACCTAGGGCATTATAAGCGGGCATTATCATAATGCCCGCTTATAATGCCCTAATGCGCTAATATGGAAATTTTATTGCTTATTCAATTTTATTTCTCTAACAATAAAGATCAAGTTTATACAAAAATATTTTTTTTAAACAATCCTAAAAATTAAACTTTATTTCCAAAATAAAAATTACAATTTTGAAATGTCCCGGAAAATGTAACTGATCCCACTATAGAATAGTCCGTGTTTTTTGTGATGGTAGCAGTGGTGGTAGCACTAACGCTATTTGGTCCAGAGAGAGTTCGGACTGTATTTTCCGACTAAAAATAATAAAGTTTGTTAAACATATGTATTAAAATAAAATCAATAACTTACCAGTTCCTAAAAATATGCCATTAAAACGGTTTCGGTTATTCAAAGAATTGCGTTCGCATCTTTTCAAATACCAAATATGCCATACTCCCGATCATACTGTTGCCTTAATTTACCTGGCAAAAGATTTTCGGTCGCTTTTATGGCCTTTTCTCTTATATTTTGTGGAATTTCTTCCATTTTGAGCAAATCGTTAAATAAAAAATGCCAACTGACTAACTGATAGAAACATCAAAGTCAAACTTAACACCAGTCATTATCTACTTACGTATACACGTACAGGTGCAACTTATTTTTTATTATGCGAATAAATAATGTAATTAGTCATTGAAAAACTCTTTTTGAGTAAAACATAAAGCATTGTATGCACCACGGGCTTTACTGGACTATAATGCCCATCAGGTCGAAATCTAGCCTTCGGGCCAGAGGTCCTCGGGCTATTTCGACCTTCAGGGCATTATAGTCCTAGTAACGCCCTTGATACATAAATAGCTATTATAGCATAAAAATAATTTCTGTCACGTAACCCAGTACCAAAGGGGCACTAGCAACTTTTCATTTTCAAATGGAAAGGGGTGTCATGTAACACCTCTTTCTAAAGGTCCTTTGATTCTCTACTCAACGATACTTTGTTTTTGAAAATCAGTCCAGCCGTCCCAGACCGTTTAAAATTTGACTTAACCAGTGTAATAACAATTCGGTTTTAATGGCATTGGCTTGTAAGTCTGGAACGGCTGGGCCGATTTAAAAAAAAAAGGGGCCTTTATAACGAGGTGTTACATGAGCTTCTTGCCATTTTGAAAAAAGTTGCTAGTGCCGCCTTGACAGTAGGGGGCATGGCGTCCCCCACAACCCTAAGCATTCTTGATTCTATTCAAAGAAGAGCTATTCGTCTCATTAATGATCCTTTACTTACAGAAAGGCTTCCTTCTCTTGCCCATCGTAGAGCTGTGGGGGATTTATCGCTTTTTTATAGGTACTTCCCTGGCTTCTGCTCTGAAGAAATTGTCCAGTATAGTTGCTCCACTTACGGTTCCCAACAGAGAAACTCGTGGTTCCGCGTGTATGCATCTTTATACGGTCCAACTGGACAGGCCACGAACTTCCCATTTCGTTCGTTCTTTTATCCCTAGAGTTTCTAGAATGTGGAACCTGCTGCCCGCGGAGGTCTTTCCTTCCCCCTTCAGTTATTTAAGTCCCGTGTCAACAAACTCCCTCTTACCTCGCTTAAGACACCCACGGTACGTTAGTATTTAGGCTTTTAGCCTTCGTGGTTTGTCCAAAGATTTAAAAAAACAAGGCCTCGAGACCGGAATCATTTTTATGCTAAAAGAAGTTAAAGTGACACTTTTTTACCCAAATTTTACCCGATCTTGATATCTTGTCCCATACAAAAGATAAAGGTGGGGAGAAGACTTTTATTATCCTCACTGTATAAGAAATTATGGCATCTTTTTTAGATTTGAATAGTTTAATTACACGGGTTCACAAAAAAAAATTGGTTTGTGCTCCATATCCTGGGGCATGGCATCCCCCACAACCCTAAGCATTTTTGATTCCATTCAAAGAAGAGCTATTCGTCTCATTAATGACCCTTACTTACAGAAAGGCTTCCCTTTCTTGCCAATCGTCGGGCTGTGAGTGATTTATCGCTTTTTATAGGTACTTCCATGGCTTCTGCTCTGAAGAATTGTCCAGTATGGTTCCCACCGAGAAACTCGTGGTGCCGCGCGTATGCATCTCTATACGGTCCAACTAGACAGGCCCCGAACTTCCCACTTTGTTTGTTCTTTTATCCCTAGAGTTTCTAGAATGAGGAACCTGTTGCCCGCGGAGGTCTTTCCTTCCCCCAAACCTTCAAGTATTTAAGTCCCGTGTCAACAAACTTCCTCTTACCTTGCTTAAGACACCCACGGTACGTTACTATTTAGGCTTTTAGCCTTCGTGGTTTGTTCAAATATAGAAAAAAGAATATCGGACAAAAAAATTTTACGTATTTTTTCCGCTTAACACGAATCTAAAATCAAAACTAGGGGTCAAACTTAGGTGGTGCTAAGAGGGCACTAGCAATTTTTTATTTAAATGAAAAAGGGGGTTAGTTAGCTTCTCGTTTTAAAGGCGCTTTGATGCTTTACTCAACGCAACTTTGTTTTTAAAAATCGGCCCAGCAGTTTCAAACTTACCAACCAATACCATTAAGACCGCAATGTTTGTTACAGTATTTAAGCCTTTCAAATGATTGTAAGTCTGGAACGGCTGAGCTAATTTTTAAAAACAAAGCGTCGTTAAGTAGAATATCAAAGGGTTTTAATAAGAGGTTACATAATCTTCCATTTTTGTAACAAAAAATGCTAGTGCTCCTTGGCACCATCCAAAGTTGGTCTATATATTGGGTCGCGACATTCGGCCATATTCCTTTGAGGTATGATGACGTCACATCTCCCATTTTTCGGCCATGTTGTTCAGTGCCGGAGATATACAGTTTATTGTATTAGTAGAAAAACCGTTTGCAGAACAGTTTTTAATTATTATTAAGTTGTAAATTCTTTTACTATAAATAAAAAACATTTGGAAATCTTTTAACAAACATCACTTCCAAAACAATGCAAAATGAAATGCGCAAATTTTAGACGCCACTGGATTGATCATCAGCTTTGATTTTACCCAGTCTTGCCAACTTTTCTCCGTGGAGTGCCCTTCCTTGCGTCCCCGACCTCGAACCGCCTAAAAGTTGAGGATATGTCGCAACCTTATTAATATAAACTAACCTTGGGCACCATCTTAGTTTGACTTTAGATCCGTGTCCAATACCCGGCACATACCACTTTTTTTCATATTACACTTTAAAAGTTCTCAAAAGCTTTCAGTAAACCCGTTTAATTTTAATTGCTGTTAGTTTTATCAGTATTTGTTTTAAATATTTTTTTTTGTTTGGGTTTACATTTTAGATTAAGAAACACAGTGTTGCAATTTAAAAAATCAGCTAAAAAATGGTTATCTAAATTCAATTTGTATCTTGAAATTATTGACTTTTGGATTAAAAGGTTTTTTTTTATCTTTGGACAATACACGAAGGCTGAAAGCCTAAATACTAACGTACCATGGGTGTCTTAAGTAGGGTAGGAGGAAGTTTGTTAACACGGGACTTAAATACTTCAAGATTTGGGGGAGAAGGAAACACCTCCGCTGGCAGTAGGTTCCACAGTCTAGAAACTCTAGGGATAAAAGAACGAACGAAATGGGAAGTTCGGGGCCTGTCCAATTGAACCGTATAGGGATGCATTCGTCGGAGCAGAAGCCGTAAAAGTATCTATAGAAGAGCGATAGATCTCCCATAGCTCGACGATGGGCAAGAGAAGGAAGTCTTTGAGTAAGTAAAGGATCATTAATGAAGACGAACAGCCCTTTCTTTGAATGGCATCAAGAATGCTGAGGGTTGTAGGGGATGCCATTCCCCAGACATGAGAACAATATTCCAGAGAGGGTCGAATTTGGGACACATACAAAGTGTATAAATTGGAAGGAGAAAAATACTTTTGGCTCGGAAAAGAAATCCAAGCTTTTTGAAGCCGCGGTGGCTATAGATACAATGTGTTTATGCCAGTTAAGGTTATTCTCAAATGTGACGCCCACAAGGTTAAATGTGTCCCCGGTCTGCAAAACCTGGCCACTCATAAGCAAAGCATGAGTGTTTAATGATTTTTTTCGCGACAACGAACATGGTTGTGTTTTGGATGCATTAAATTGAACGAGATTTTTGGCGCCCCAATCCAATATCAAATTGAGATCCTGTGAAAGAGATATCAGCATCGCCCTGCGTTTGCTTTCTAAGTCGGGTTGAGAGATTGGTTTGGGAACCTGAAAAGTGGAGTGAAGGGTACTATCGTCAGCATAACTATGAATGGGATTAATTGTGGAAGAAAGAAGGTCGTTGATGTGAAGAAGAAACAAAGTTGGTGCTAGTACTGAACACTGAGGCACTCCAGCATTAATTTCGTGAAAGCTTGAAGAGTGGCCATCAACAATGACTGATTAATGACGTCGATTAGAAAGATAACTGGAGAGCCAAGAGCAAAGTTTAGTTGGAAGACCGTAGGAGGGAAGTTTATTAAGAAATGCGTCATGCCACACTTGGTCGAAAGCTTTAGATATATCAAGAGCAACGATCTGGCACTCACCTAGAAACTCAAGAGACTTGTTCCAGTAGTGTGAAACGAAGGAAGGAAGATCTGCTGTAGATCTCTTGTGACGACATCCGTATTGCCTGTCATGTAAAATTTTATGTTTTTCTATAATACGTAAGAATTTGCAAGTTAATGGATTTCTCCATTACTCTACAAAGCATTGAGAGGAGTTAGTTCTGGTTAGTTCAAGAGGTTGGGTTAAATCGTCATATTTGGGCCTCAGGAATTTGTAGTAGCATTCTTTTTGCACCTTTTAGAAAAATCCGTGTTATTGATTTTCTTTGCACTTTAAAGTTTAGTATTCAGTTTATTAACATGTAATTACTTATTGTTATTTCATAAAAATTAAAGTTAAATTGCCTTAAAAGATATGGTACAAAGTTTTCTCTATATAATCTCACTGATTAAAACGACAAAATAACCTATTTATATTTCACAAAAAAAAAAGAAGAAAAAAAATGTCTTTAATATTGCTTAAAAGCTAAAATCAAATCCATATTTCACGATGGACTAACAGGGGTAAAATAAAACACATATCAGCACTCAGTTTGTTACAAGCATTCTAAATGACAAAACTATACAAACGTTTAGCTGGACCTTTTAGATCTCTGCGGGAAGTTGAAATAAGAAGTTAGATTTTTACTACATATATTTGCAATAAAAGGATCTACTTAATATGTTTGGTTTTAAAGAAATAATTATGGTTTAAGTAGGACATGTTTTAGTAACAGATGGTATTTAAAGGAACTTAGTTAATAGTTTTTACATATGTCAGCTTTTTAAACAAATTAAAATTTTATTTTTTAAATAAAGCAATAATTATTTAAAAAATTAAACGATTAAAAAAAATCATTAAAAAGCAAAAATATTTAAACAATATAAATTAAAAAAATTAAAATGAAGACGGTTAATAACATATGTTGGTAAAGTATAAAAGGCTTTTGTTTATTTAGTTACTATTATTTAGTAAGCACATTGCACATACAGTGTGTCTACGAATAGACTGAACTATACCTGCAATTTTTTTTAGTTTTAATATTTAAAAAAAGTTATTTTTTATAAATATTTTTGCTTAGTCTGAAATACCAACAAATATTGTAAATATTGCCGTATGATATATACAGTAGTTAAAAATGGCAAAAATGTTATTTTAAAAAGTAAAAAATCAATAAAATTAATTTTTGAAACAACCTAATTAAATAGCAATAAAAGTAATGAAAATTCTGACGTTTTTTTCTATTGGTTATGTATTAAAGGAAAAGTCGACGTAAAAATCGTAATTTTTTTACAATTTATTAAAATATATATATATATATATATATATATATATATATATATATATATATATATATATATATAAAAGTGAATGGTTTTAATAAAAGGTAAAGTTCTTTGGGCATATGGCTCATCAATGACTGTAAAAATAAATAATAAAAATACCCTGTAAGAATTCGGCTACTATGGTTGGTTATTTAAAAATTACGGAGTCTCCAAAAGAAAATGGAATACCCCGGGCCCGACCAAGACTGTGACACGTGTTTCGTCGTCGTTAAGACTTGTCAAACCGCTTCAGGTCGCTAGACGCCTTGATGACGCCCCCGACTGACTGTAAATATTCTTTCTGTATCCCAGAACTAATAAATACAGACAGCGGTGCCCTCTCACCAAGAAATTCAAAAACAACCAGCCATAACATCGAGAGGTTAAAGATGGCAGGTAAAAGTGCGCCATCTAGTTGTATATGGCAAAAGTTAAAAATGCAACATACTGTTATGCCAACAAACCATAAGAAAACTGGCTGCCCATCAGTCTGCGGGTTTGCAGAATCTCGGATGAGTAGTTTTGCCAAAACCAGGTAGGTGGCGTACACCAGTTACTGAAAATATGATAAAAATCATATTGAAAGCAGTATTTTTCACCCAAACTGTGATATAATATAAAAGTGAATGGTTCTTGAGCCTTGATATAAATACATTAATAAAAGGTAAAGGTGGTAGGTAAAAAGTGCGCCATCTAGCTGTATATGGCAAAAATTAAAAATGCAACATACTGTTATGCCAACAAACCATATGGAAACTGGCCTAACCTCTCGATGCTATGGCTGGTTGTTTTTGAATTTCTTGGTGAGATGGCACCGCTGTCTGTATTTATTAGTTCTGGGATCCAGAAAGAATATTTACAGTCAGTCGGGGCGTCATCAAGGCGTCTAGCGACCTGAAGCGGTTTGACAAGTCTTAACGAAGACGAAACATGTGTCACCGTCTTGGTCGGGCCCGGGGTATTCGATTTTCTGTTGGAGACTCAAAGAACCAACCATAGTAGCCGAATTCTTACAGGGTATTTTTTATTATTTATTTTTACAGTCATTGGTGAGCCATATGCCCAAAGAACTTTAACTTTTATTATATATATATATATATATATATATATATATATATATATATATATATATATATATATATTTAATTAAAGCGTTTAGGAGTTTTTGTTAAATAAATCATTACTTTTACTAACATTCATTTTAACCTAACTTAATAATGTGTATATATTAAGGGTAAAATTATTTATTTATGAGAAAAAAGCCATTATTATGAGTACTTAATAGCAACAGTGCTGCCTCTAGTAGGTAAAGGATCCAAGCACTTAAGCTTATGCAACTCTAAATACACTCATGGACAAAAATATCTCATATGTTCGATTTTCTCCATAAGCTTTAAAACAAAAATGCTTTAATTTAAATGACCATATCTCTTTTAATAATTTGGTTATTAAGACCATTAAAAAATGTTAAAGAAAGGTAAAGCTTTAACTTCGACATAACTATTGTTATCTACTGTTAACGATACATCTTATAAGGTAATTAAAAGTTAAAAAAATATAAATATATAATTTTTAATCTCTCTTTATGATGTGCTGTTAAAAAAAAAGTAATCAAATTTGTTATGATAAAACATCAGAAATAAAGTAAGAGTTTAATTTATTCGCAAATCAGATAACTGCGTTTCAACAGCACATCACACAGGGCGATTAAAAATTATTTATTTTTGCCAAAAACTTTTAGTTACCCTGTAGAAAATATTGGTAACAGTAAATAACAACTTTTACGCCAAAGTTATAGCTTCACCTTCCTTTAACATTTTCTTTTTTAATTGTCTTAATAACCCAATTATTAAAAGAGATATGGCCATTTACATTAAAGCATTTTTGTATTGAAGCTTATGGAAAACATCGAGCATTGTACTAATAAGACTTAACTAGAGGAAGAATAATGAAGTCGATTAATAAAATACATGTACGTGCCTTTAAAATTTGAGGTTTTCTCTTGATTTCCCCAGGATCTCATTATCAGATCGTGACTTGGTTCCCATGGGACCACCACTAAAGTGCATCCTTTCGATTAAACTATATACAATTAAGCATATGACCTTGTTTTATTTTGGTTGAAAATAAAGTAAAATATAAAAAAACAATAAAATAAGAGCCCTTGTTTTTGGTTATTACCCTGCTATTATCAATATTTAATCTAAAACAACGTCACACGAAAAACTATTTATTTTAATTAAAAATTCCACACCACTGTTTTTTGACCAATCAAATGTGTAGTTTTGGTTGCATTACCATGACAACACAAGTATTTATCGGAATTTTTATATTTCTGCCTGGGGTACCCTGGGGCGAATTATAGTGGACATTTTTTGACATAATCATTAATTTTGTTTTAATATCATGTCTCTAATTCACATACATAATTAAAGAAAATGTTATTTTGTATCAGTTGTAGTATTTTAGAGATAACATAATATAAATTAATGTAAGGTTTTAAGACCGTAAATGTCAATTTTATACAACTACAGTTGGTAAAATAATATCATAAGACTGAAGTACTAGACATAAAGGAAGAGCAAAAGAAATCAAGGTATGGGTCTAAAAAATTAAAATAAATTATTTTACCAACTATAGTAATATAAGGAATATATAATATAAAAGAATGATAAGCAATGATAAGCTCCGACATTTTTATTTCATACTGTCCAATAAATCCACTTACCCTGTATTAATTTGGAGCCGTAAATTGCACATTACGGTACCTGATACCGTAATGTGTTACCTAGCAACGCTGTCATGTATCATTATAAATGTCCGCGTGATCTTTGTTGTTATGCCTTGATTAATGTAATTTTTGGATGCCAAAATGAAATTAAATC